>RJWH01000896.1:0-172715 GCA_004363575.1 Solenodon paradoxus
TCTGTCTCTGTCTCTCTCTCTCTGTCTCTCTCTGTCTCTCTCTCTCTCTCTCTCTCTCTCTCCTTATACCTGATCTCTGCAATAAAGTCTTGTCTGAGAAACACTGCAATCTCTGCGCAGTTTCTATTGCTCAGGGGTCCAAGAACAGCAGAGAGGCCACCAGACCCTGGAGGGCCTGGCACCACAAGGACAGGAAATGCCCCGTAGCTGCACTGTCCAGTGTGGTAGCCGCTGTGCCACACGTAAAATGTGGCGACTGTGATGGAGGGAGTCGTTTTCAATGTCACTCAATTTTAATTACCCAAATTCAAAATGCCCCTTGTGGTTCATGGGATACCCTCATGGACAGTACAGACACACAATTTCAGATTAAAATTTTCTAGAAGTTGCTGCTGAGGAGAGAATAGACTTAGATTTGAGCACTTACTCTGCTTTGTTCACATTAACTCTGGGCTGGTCCCTTAGCACCTGTGACCCCAGTCTCCTGACCTGTAAACCGGTCATGATAACATCATGGCAGCTGGGATGAATAAACGAGATACATGCAAAACGGCCAGGGAACGGCAACCGATCAATGAAAAGTAATGCCCTTCCTGGTTCGGGGTTATTGTAAACAGCATCATGGGGCTCTAAAAAGCATATTGGGGGACAACTATAATAATCAAACACAAAATGAATATATAACTAACTACAAGGCGTTCATATAAAATATTATACCTTACCTTAAGAAGCGTCAGGTGGATTATTGCTTCCCCCATTCTGCACCGTCTTAGGTTTGTCCAGTCTTTCTGGAACACCGACACGACCTTGTCTAAAATTCCTTCCTTCCTTTTTCAGTTTCACTGACGCAGCGATGCAATCTACCATTATGTGGGCTTACAGCATGCGCCGTGAGTCAACACTTGTCTGCAATACATCAGACACCTCTGTCTACAATACATTTAGTACAGTCACACTGATCACACGGTCCTTTAAAGTTTCAGTGATGACCTTTGCCAAAGAACCCACAAGCTCCACTGTCTCCCAAGCGCCTGGACACTGGTTTCTCCCTCTTACATGCCGCCACTCAGATTTTCTCTATGCTTTGAAGCGTGTACAAAATACAGGAACTTCTCGGGTGAGTGAAGAGACACAATCTCAAGGATTCCTCAACGTGCTGCAGATGAGAGCAGCAAGATCTCCCGGGCTGGAGTGTCCATGGGAGAGCCTGAGCCTCGCTTCTCATGAGGAATGGTGGGCCCGGTCTCATGACGCTTCCCTTTTCCTGCAAACCCTTCCCGTCTGCGGATTTAATGTTTCTTCTCTCTTTCACCAGACTTCAGTTTCCTCACTGATAAAAGGGAGGGCCTGAGGTGTACCTCAGAGAAGGAGGCTGTGACAATGCTTTAGGAAACAACTCAGCATCTATGCAGACTCACTGGAAGGAAAGTTTCATTCGGAACATGGAAAAGATCCTCAAGTACAAAGCTAAATGATCAGGAATTGAAAACAAACAATAGAGCTTAACAATGAGGGATTTACTCCAGACATTCTGGAGAGTGAATATTCGGTCTCACTTAGCTTATAACTAGGTAACCACTGAAGATGTAGGAAGCACACTTCAAGGCAAAACAAAAGTATGAAAGAGAAAATATGGGTGTGTCCTGGTGGCCTAGTGGACAAGGTCACCAAACATAATCCACATACATCCCAAGAACCAAGAACCTGGGTTTGAGACCCAGGGCTGAGGGAAAGAATCAAGACGAGCAACTAAAAATATATAAAATGTTTCTTCCTCTTCTCTCTTCCTGCCTGCCTGTCTACTCACCTGCATTCCTGCCTACACCCTTCCTTAAAAAAAAAAAAAAAAAAGTGAAATAAGCAAAAGACTAATATTGCATGATTCCACTTACATGAGATATCTGGAATATGTAAATTAATAGAGATAGAATGTGTAATAGAACAGGAACTGGAAAGGTAAAATGAGAACTTACTGTTTAGAGAGTATACAGTGTCTGTCTGGGATGAGAAAAAGGCTCCAGGAATAGATACTGGTCATGATTACATAACACTGAATGTACTTAGTGCCCCTGAATTATACATAAAAAACTGGTAAAATAGTACATTTTATATTGTGTATACAGACCTTCTTTAGCTAACAAATTATACCTTTTGAAACACTTCAGAAAAATAGAAGAGGAGGGGCTATATCCAATAATTTAATTAGCTACTATTATCCTGATGCCAAAACTAGAAGATATAAGAAAGAAAACCCGTTATCCATTATGAATAGTGATACAATTATTCTCAACAAAATGTCAGCAAACCAAATCCAGCAATATATAAGAGGAATATACACCATGACCAAGTGGGGCTTACTTCAGGAACACAAAGTTGATTTAAAATCCAAAAATCAATTAATGTAATATACCACAATCTTAGAAAAAAGGACAAAAGAAGGAATCATCTCAATATAAGCAGAAAACACTTTTGATAAAAACTGACACCCTTTCATAGAAACACTGAGCAAACTAGAATTAGAGGGAGTCTATCCAATCTGATAAAGGACATCTTTTTCTAAAAAATAAACCCTCAGCTCACACTGTACTTAATGATGAAAGACTGAATGTTTTCCTTAGGATCAGGAAAATGATAAGATGCCAGCTCTCACTACTTCTATTCAACATTGTACTAGCAGTTCTAGCCAGGGCAATTAGGCAAGAAAATAAAATAAAAGCTATATAGATGGAAGGGGGGCATGGGGAAGCCAGGGCTAATCATATTCACAGATGACATGATCTTATATAGAGAAAACTTTAAGGCATCCACTAAAAATTATTAGCATATAAACAAGTTATGCAAGATTGCAGGATGCAAGATCAAGTTCAGAAAATCAATTGTGTTTCCATATACTTGAAATGAACATTGTGGAAATGAAATTAAGAAAATAATTCCATTTACAGTAGCATCATAAAGAGTAAAATACGTAGGAATAAATTAAACAGAAGAAATCCAGAGTTTGTAGAAAGCAAACTATAATACATTGCTGAAAGAAGTGAAGGAAAACCTAAGTAAATGAATCTGAAGAGAACTGTTAAGATGGCACTACTTGGGTGCCTTCCTGTGACTCGGGCAGTTAGAATGAGTAAGGTACAAACCATGCAAAGCTCAAGGCCTGAAGTTTGAGAACTGGGTCCCAGGTAGAAAAAAAGAAAAGAGAGAGCGATACTCACCAAAGTGATCTACAGATTCAACACAATCCCTATCAAAAGCCCAGTTAGCTTTTTGCAGAAATTGACAAAGTAGCTCCTAAAATTCCTCTGGAAAAAGTAAGAGATCCACAGTAGACAATTTTGAAAAAGAACAAAGTTGAAGGATTCCCAAGCCCTGACTCATGACTTGCTACGATGCTAAATTAATAAAGATGGTGTCGTACTAACATAAAGACAGACACATGTAAGATGAGTGGAATAAAACTGAGATTCCAGAAATAAACCCTGACATTTATCGTCAATTGATTTCTGACAAGAGGATCAAGACAATTCAATGGAGAAATTATGATCTTCTTGACAAATGATATTTAGGCAATTAAAAAGTTACATAAAAAAGAATGAAATTGGATCTCAACCTCACACCAAACACAAAAATTAACTGAGAAAAAAGATTATAGATCTAAATGTTAGAGCTAAAGCTATCAGAGAACAAAGCCTCATGATGTGGGATTAGCCAGTTTTCTTGACCATAAAACCAAAGCACCAGTAGCAAAAGAAAAAAATTGACAGACTAAATTACATCAAAACTTGAAAGTTTTGCACTACAATTGATGCTATCAAAAAGTAAAAGATAATCCACATAATGAGAGAACACAAATCTCCTACAGCTCGGTAATAGACAACTCAATTTTAAAATGGGGAAGGAGCCGAATGGGCATTTCTCTAATGAAGATCTATAAATGGCCAGTAAATACATACAATGATGCCCACCATCATTAGTCATTATCAAATGCACATTGAAACCACAATTAGAGGCCAGTCCACACCCATGAGGATGGATAAAAGACAGTAAGTAGATGTTAGAGAGTAAGCAGAAACACTGGAACTCTAACTCATTACTAGGGACAATGCAACATGGTACCGCCATTGTGGAAAATCTTTTTGTCGTTCTGCAGAAGGTTAGAATGTAGAGTTGCTAAATGACTTAACAAGTCAGCTCCTAAGGATATGCCTCAGAAACACAAAAACACCTCTACAATCCTCTTAACCTTTTCCTCAAGACTTGCTTCATGGCCATAAGATGGCTGTTTCATATTCTAGAACAGACATGTTCGAAGTAAATCATAAAGTTCAAAGTATGCACACTTTGAGGTCTGCCACTTTTTATCAGAAAATCAAAAGTCCTCTAAGAAACTTCTGCTTGTTCAGTAGGTTAAGTGGCTGTCGGGTGGACACCCTTGCAAGAAGGTGATGACACAAAAGGTCTGTGGTTTGTACTGTCGGTCACCACAATTTTTTCTATGTACTTTATTTAGCACCCTCTAGTACAGATGATATCATTGTTGAACTTTACAAATCTGCATATGGCTAGGCTTTGGAGAAGACAGTCCTGCAGCCAGAGTTTTTGAGATCATCTAGCCCAACACTCCCAACCTCATTCTGGGTAAGACATTCTTCATGTCCTGCTTGAACAACTTCATGACACCCAGGAGATATCCTGGGTACACAATTCCAGCCACAGAATAAAACTAAGTTTCAAAAGTTCCTCTTCATCAAGTCATTTTCCTAGGTCCCTGTAGGTTCATTAGTTTAAAGTCCTAGTAGGGTTATATTAAGAAAGCACCATTACATTTACATCTTACAACAGCTATATAAATTGATAAAAGTGAGCAATAGAACCTCTTCTAACCATTGGAAATCTGAGTCTCAGCAAACTGAGAAGACTTTATTTAGCGCAGTCTAATGAACAGTAACAATAGCGGGTGAACTCCTTTTCCATAGGCAGTGCTGCACATATTCAAAGAAAGGATTCTTGGATAGAGTCTATGAACAACTTATGGGTTCACTTCAGGGGTTCCATGGAGCTCTTACAGTTGTATTCAGTATGTGGTCTTTTTTTTGTTGAGAGGTTTCTTAGCTTTTATCAGATTATAGAACAATCTATGACTCCCCCAAATAGGAACTCTTGACTTAAAGATGATTATGAAGCACTTCTCCAGCCTTTTCACCTACCCAAACTCAAAATTTCCAGTGTGTCTAGTCATGTCTCTCAATTTCCCCTACATGCTCTTCCTCATGTTATTAAATGGCAGTCCCCTAGAACCACATTTGATTCTTCCCCATCCCTCACTTTCTCCTCCAATACAGCACAAGACTTGCTAATTTTCCTTTTCAAGAAACATGAATCCATACACATTTCTTCATCTCAGCTCCCATGATCATTTCCAGCCTGAGCTGATACAGTTTCCTTCTTGCCTCCTTCCTTCTAAGCCTATCCCTTTTCCAGTCATTCTTCAGATGGAAGCCATAACATTCTAAACTGTGAAGCAGATCATGCTGGCCCCTTGCTTGAAACCCACAGTAGACATCCTATGACACTCAAAAAAAATTCCAAACTCTTCTCCATGGTCCTCCATACCTTAGGTGATCTGACCCAAGCCTTCCTCTCTGATTCTACTTCACTCTTTACCACTCTTAGCCTAATTTGCTGCATTAGAGTGTCAGCAGCCTTTCTGTCAGTCCCTAACACATATTAGATTTCTTCCTGTCTCAGAACACTGTTTCAGAAAGCTCCTGTTCCTCTCATTCCTCAGTTCTCGGTTTAAAAATTACTTCCTCAGATACTGTCTCTGACAATCTTCCTTAATTAAGACCCACTCATGACTCCCTGTTTCTCTCAGCTCCCTTGTGAATTGAATTGTCAGATAGTTGGCTTACTTGAGTATGTGTCCATTTTCTATTTTCTGCTTTAGACTGTAAGCTCCATTAAGGCAGGTTCCACATTGTCTTTCATTATTGTATTTCCTGTGGCTGATGCAGTGTTGGCACATGATAAACATTCAAATACTTCACTGAAGGACTAAGTACCTGGTTTCAAGTCCTCTCACCATCTTCGTCATGTTCTATGTGCAATTGACCTCTTAAAATGTGGTACCTAAAACTAAAGTCAAACTTCTGAGTAACGTCTAATTATTTCAGGTAGATCTAACCATACCAAGTTCATCTAACTCTTCTCTTTTATCCAACATCAAAACAGCCCATTTCACGAGTCTCCCCAAGAAAATGGACTAATAAGTTTTGCATCTGTGTGTCTCTGGCATTGATGGGTAGGACCACTCATACACTCAGTACATCAGAAAAAAAGAATGAATACAGACTTATAAAGTAATAGCATACGGCACACTCTGGTGGCACAGTGGTTGGGTCTGCTGCCTCTTGCTGAGAACACAGTCCACATGTAACCCAAGGAACCAGATTTATATCCTGGAGCCGGGAGAACAACCCAGATGGATGACTAAATAAAAACAAGTAAAATGCTTCTTCCTCCTCTCTCTGCCTGCCTGCCCTCTTGCCTTCATTCCTGCCTGCACCTTTCCTTTAAAAAACAAAAAATTAGTATAGAACACAAGTCTCTAGCTCACAATTCCTGGAGCACTGTACTGTCTCATGAAATCAGGTGAAGATGCACCCACGTGAACTCTGGTTCCTATGTAGAAAATATTTCCACATGTGGGTCACGGGAATAGGCACTGAAGTGTGTCTACTATTCTGCCATCAAGACTCACAATGACTCATCAGTCTTGCCCTTCTCACTTCAAGTCACAAAGCACAAGGCACTGGAGTTCCCAGGACCCAAGATTTCCTTGAACACCAAAGATTCTGCTTTATTGTTGGAGTGGCAGGGGTAAGTGCAAAAGATGCTGTAAATTCAGATATCCAATCAAGCTAGAACTAACAGGAGGTTGCTGAGAATGCCTTGCCATTGCTTAGACGACCCACAGAATCAAACCAGCCAGATGAAATGACTACCCTCCCCATGCTTACCAGCAACAATGCAGTGGCCAGACAGCATTAATCACTTGAAAATATCTAATCAGAGTAGAGACCTTTTATATTACCATTCAAATTCCTAACTGCCCCCCTCCTGATTTCTGTTAAGCAAAGGCCCACAGGCCTAATTCATTTCATGGTTATTTTCTCCAGTTATGTAGCCTTTAATATTTTTTCTTGGTGTCTCATTTTTGTCTCCCTCCCCCTTCCATTCTTTCCCTTCTCATGGACAGAACCTGGTTCCTATCACCTAGAGATGAATTAACCTTTCCAAATACCCTGACACTGCCTTCCTAGAAAAGTTCCCTGGAGCTCTGGAGCCGTCGGTGAAGAGAGGCAGCTTGGCTTTGACTTTAATATACATTTTGAAATACCTTTTGCAGGACAGCTGGAAATCAGGAACTAATAACAAAGCACTTCTAAAATTACCATAAATCTGAAGCATTCCGCCTGGTGCCTGGCCTTTGAGAGTCTTTAATTCATCAATTAAGTGATCAAAGATCTTGTTCAAGACACGATTACATTTCTTTTGTTCTCTTGGCGCGGGCATATTAAAATTGATAGCATTCTGAAAATCAAACAGGTTCCAAAGCTCAAAATGAAAATGGACATGATGACACCCCAACATTCATCACTTTCTTAAAGGGCACGGCCGTGACTGGCCCCGAACCATCCTGGGCCACAGTAAGAGAACCGCCCATTCGTTCCACACTGATGATATCAAAGGAGGAACCTGCAGCGTCCACACTCCTTCAAGAAGCTGCTATGCATTCAGACTGAAGCCAGGCCCTTCCGAGCAAGGGTGGACATACAAGTTCTGGCAACGTGCCAGAGACAAACCCCAGAGCAAGTTCTTTCGGTGACAGAGACTGGAGATCTGTGAGTAGCTGCTGACGGTCTCTGTCAGGTACACCGGATCTGCCTTCCTTTTACCACCAAACACAAAGTGATGTCCGAGTCCAAGAAGGAGGAAGAAGGGTTTCTCCAATTACCATGCAGTCATCTGGGGCTTTCCTTTTTCATTTACCTCAAATTCGCATTCGTTTGATTGCTTGAAAACCCTCCTCTGTCTCTCAACTTTTTTCAAAAGCAGGTATCTCTTGGCACTACTGCCCCCAGAGAAACCATAATTCAATTAAAAAAATAAATAACACGACTCCATCTTACGGGCTCCATGATAGTTTTGTCTGCATTGTCGACCTCTGTGAGAATGACTTTCTTGACTCACTTAAGGCTGAATAAGACAAGTCACCATATTAACGTCACTATATCACCGTCCTTCTTAATCCTGGTTCCCCAGGGGGGCTAATTTGATTGCATTCCACCTGAATTTTCCTGATCCTCTAAAAGAGGCACTAACGAGCTATTTCTATGAAAGATCAGATAATGTCTTTTAAGGAAGGGTTCAGGAAGGAACAAAGCTGAGCAGAAGCAGGCAGGGAGAGGAGAAAGAAGAATTTTCTTTTTATTTAGTTGTTCATCTTGGTTCTCTCCCAGGCCCTGGGAAACAAACCTGGGTCCTTGGGATGCGCGTGTGGAAACTGTGCCCACCCTCCACTCCACCAGGGGGCACCCACATAATAAATATCAATCTGCTTTTTTAGCAATGACTCCACTCCATCATTTTGCCATGAAAGCATCCATATACAAGTCAAAGGATGGGCATGGCTCTGTTCCAATAAATCTTTATTCACAAACACAATCATTTGGCCAGATTTGCCCAGAGATGATAGTTTGTCCACCCCATTCTAAAACATGGTCACGACCATAACCTATACTTGGGAAACGGTCCCCATCACACAAATTCTGGGCAGGAGGCAGAATGATTCTCCTTATTGCCTCAAGACAGAAAAGTGGAAATAGACTGATAGAGGAAAAAAACAGTCATTGGTCACAAGCACAACTTTCATCTGATTTTCTCTTCAAAAATTTCGCTTTACTCTCCAAATTAAATTTTTCGGTAACGTTCATTGTTTCTCTTAAAGAACATTCGATTTCGCGTCGCATCCTCGTTATTTATTACCTGATTTTTGGTCTTAACAAATAAGATTTTGTTACTCTCTGTCATCAATGGAGCAAACACATGTGGTTCTGATTGACAAAATTGTGATAAAATTCACTGCATCCTTTTAAAAAAAGTGATTGAAAAGTTTTCAGACTATTGCAGAGAATGGGGGGTGGGGGGGACAAGAGGATTGAATTTCAGCAAAAGACATGCCAGATTTTCTTCCCCTGCTCTTAGTATTCACTTTTCTCCCACGACTCAGCATCTAATTAGATACTGAACGACCCGGCTGCATGTGTTTCTCTTTATACTGCTGGCAAAGCCATCGCACTATGGTTAACATCGGGGACACTTAGGCTCCCCTTCAGGGACCAGGGCTGAGTGACATCACATGCTGTGTCACAAACAATGGAAGGTACATACGTGCCCGTTCTCACAGACATGCAGTCATCTGGGGTTTTCCTTTTTCATTTACTTCAAATTCACATTCGTTTGATTGCTTGAAAACCCTCCTCTGTCTCTCAACTTTTTTCAAAAGCAGGTATCTCTTGGCACTACTGCCCCCAGAGAAACCATAATTCAATTAAAAAATAAATAACATGACTCCATCTTACGGGCTCCATGACAGTTTTGTCTGCATTGTTGACCTCTGTGAGAATGACTTTCTTGACTCATTTAAGGCTGAATAAGAACAAGTCACCACATTAATGCATTTGCCCTCAGGAATGGGTCACCAACTGGGCAAGAAAAAAGAGACAGTGGACAGCATGCAAACAACCTGACTTTCAACGCTATCTGGCGTGTGGCTGCTTCCCATGTGAACCGATAACCGTTTTCTGAGAACCACCACCCATCTTCAAGCTCAACCCTTCTTCACACAAAACTGGAGAAGGAAATTATGCTACTCATCAGCTACCAGGGAAATGTTCAGGATACCAGGATGACAGTCAGACATTTTTAACTTGGAAGATTGTGTTGTTCTTGAATGGGGAATAAATACCCTGAAACCCTCTTCCATATGTCTGCTTTCCTTCTACTGGGCTATCATCCAAAGAAGTTCTAATTCCATGGCTTTCTCTAAACTATGGAGCAATATTGCTAAACAGATTCTATAAATGGTTTTCCTCACAGAAACCAATGTGCAAATGTTCTACAAAATTGCTTCCAAATTAATTCACTAATGTTCAGAATTCCTTGGTCACATAGTTTCTGACTGAAGAGATACTTGGCTGAGTCACTCTTGTCGGATGATCCTCACCTACTGGTGCTGGGAAACAAGCACTTTTTAAAGAATATTCCACTTGACGGCACAATCTTCTTCATAACATTATCTCACAGCAACCAGCACTGTGCTACTGACCAAACACCTGACATAAGCATGTAATGCAGTCTAACCTACTTTTTAGTGAACTCATAAAAAATTATTTTGAGGACCGAAGGTGTCAATATTGTAGAATTTCAGAATCATTATCTCGATGCAAATTATTATGAGAAATTATGGTCCTGGAAGTACATGAATTCTGATATTAGTCATTTGTACTTATCAAAACCAGCAGGTCAGCCATATTACTTGTCTAGTTTATTGAAAATTCCCAGAAGAAAATGACTATCACCTGTAGTATTCCCATGGTCGCCATACCAAATTGACCCACAGTCCTACTGCTAGCTAACTGGTTCTCCATGTCTCTTCCTTTTGCAATGGGTTCCTTTACATTTGTTTTCTCTCTTCTGACCTCTCTCTCCAAGGCAAAATGTGGGCTTTGGGCTTCTAAGAAAAATACAACCTCAAAACCAAGTGAAGTAAATTCAACTCAAAGAAAGGTGATAGATTTCAGGAGGCTCTGAACCATCTGTGATCTTTTCTAACTCAAAAGACTATCTCCAACGTAAGTATTTAGCCAGGACCTTGTTCAAAGCAAAAACAATAAGAAATGATCTGGAGTCATCTTTGTACCTCTGGCCAAAGGAGCAATAATCTTCATATCCTGTTTTCACAGGGTTCAGAAAGATATGCATGTAATGATTTTTTTCATAAATTAACAACATTTTGAAAAGAAAGTAATCATGTTAAAAACAATTACGGTGGAATTATCAATCTCTTCTTTTAAAAGTGTGTCTTTATGGAAGTATCTCAACTACTATTAATTGTTTTCATTTTCCTTCTCACAATCTTTTCTAGCTCCATCATCTCTTTATTCAATTACAGTAAACAAAGCAACATGGGATGACTAGTCGAGAAGCAGATACATTATGGTCTTAAAATAGTTATGTTCTTAAATGCTAAAAGGTATGTGCAAGTCTGCATTAGCACTCAGATTTGTTTCCTGTCACCAGTCTCAGCTGTAGCACAACTGTGATTGTCCCTGAAGATTCCACAGTAAGTGACAACAGTTAAATGGATTAAGTTTCTTTGCTCTCTCCTACTACTGAATAGTAGTTATTGCTCATTAGCAGTAACTACCAGAGGATGCTGCCAATTAACAATTTATTTAAGCTATTATTTTGGTCAGCTTTGAAAATTAGAAAAAAAAATGTTTTAAAACAGTGTGGCAGTCATTTATAGATGCACTGCCAGGATAGGAAACTTTCAAAAAACAGAAGGACCACATGGGTCAAAAGATAAGAAACACACACACATTATAAAAGGGAGCTCTAAGAGCCACAATAGTAATGACTTACCCCACTCATTCAAATAATATAAATGATTAAAACACTCTTGTTAAAGAACAAAAATTCTTAGATAAGATTTTAAAAGACAAAATTTGGCTCTGTACTAAAAAGTTGAAAAGCAAAACGAAGTACAAAGGATGGTGAAAAAGACAAAAGAGTAATAGTCCCTATATTAATATCAGTAAAAGCAAAATTTAAGACAGAACATTAAATTAATAAAGAGGATATTATTATAGGGATAAAAGGTATATATAATGAAGCTATCAGTCATTAACTTTAATACATGGAATAACATTATTTTGAAATAGAAAACAAACTGAGGCATAAAGGAAAAAGTATCCAAAAATAGGAGACACCAGAATGTAAATATGACAGGTTAGTCAAAATATAAATAATATATGCAATTATCCCTACTCAGAGGAAATAATTTAATATACATAGATGATTCATGTTATTTTACTATATATTATCTACAAAGAAGTACTAACTAAATGCCAAACAACAAACATTTATATAGGCAACATACTTTACAGTGCAAGAAACAAGTATAAACAAAACAAAAAGTTTCAATAACTTGAATACTTTCTAGGGCCTCTTAATTAGCACTTGCTGATTATTTAGAAAGTAACAAGAATGATAGCACGTCTACAGCAACACTGAATAAGACGTGCCCAGAGGCAAATTAATAGCCTTCACTGTTAGCTTGTCAAACAGTAAAACATCAAATAAATTAACAAAAATATTCAAATCCGAATATTTTCACATGTATGTATATGTTCTTAATGCTTGTGGCATACTATTAAAGAAGTACATTGCAACCAATCTCTATACTCACAGATGAAATACTTTGTTGTAGACTCCTGTCTACTGCTTGTGGATGGAGAAAGGAAGAGCCACCAGTAATGTACCCACTAATATGCTTGGAGAGAAACCTAACAAAAATTGAACAGAAAAAGTATTCAACTGCAGCCTACATGTCCTTTTACTAGCTATAAATACTTAGCAACCCAGGATAGGGGTTCCCAAACACTGGTGTATACAGATTAGTGGTATCAAAGTACTGCATACTTTTTTTTGTAAAAGTAGGATTCTTACATCCTGCCCCATAACTTCCAATGCAAAATATCCAGAGGTAGGTCATAGAGGTCTATAACATTAGTACAGACTTCTATAATTTTAAGGCACAAACTATGCTTTGGGGCACAACTAGATAGATACCTAACTTTCTAAGTGTCAGGCAATAAGGAAAAGTTACTAAATACATGAAATTATTAGAAATTTAAAAGAGGGGAAATAACTGAGAAGTCAAGAGAAAGTAGGTCTAATAGTAATACAGGAAACATTAGAGAATGCAATAAGTTGTGGTCTCCGTGGGATTAAAGAGCCTTTTAAATCACTATCACAAGAATAGAAAACAGGAATAAGGGGGAGAAATTACCTAGAACAAGTAGAAATGTTTAAAACTTTAAAAGATAATTCAATAGGATGGGGATGTTTATTTAGAAAGGCTATGAAAAGCAAAATGGAAACTATTGAAGACTGAATCCAATGACCAAGATTTCTCCATATAATGAGAGTTCTTTAAAGAACAAGTAGAAAGAATGGAGAAGTATGGCAGCTAAGTAATATATCAGCTTGGTGAGGATGAACTACATTTCCCAGAATTCCATCTCTTGTCTATAAACATTATTTATGCACCTCATTTGAAGCATCCATCTCACTCTCACAACAATTTCATGAGACTGATGCTGCAACTGCATGCTCGATGACAAAACGGAGGCACGAAGGGCTTTATGTGACTTTCTCAAGGCCACACAGTGCAGTGTTGGGGCTCAATTTGAAACTATACTCACTGGCTCAGTGTATAACCCTTTAAACACTTAAAAATTACAGAGAGCAAAATAAACTGACCATAGACTAAATAATTATTGCTAATGTGCTCCTGAAATTCCATGTATTTGTTATAGCAAGTATATTTAGGTTTTTTCTGATTCATTTGTTCATTTCTCTTGCTCCGCTGCAATACGGTTATTCTTTTTTAAAATATCAGTTTCCTAAATTAAAAAATGCACGCTCCTAAAATATTCAGACTACAAGTAAATGAAGTGACAGCACTCTAGATTCCTGCTTCTATCAACAGGGTGTTTTACCTAACTCCAGGTGTCTTACGCATGCCACTAGAAGGAAGAAACAGAAATGGGATTGGGGGAATTGTACACGAGCCCTCAGTTGAGTGATGGTATAGAGGTGTCCATGGTTATTTGTACTTTCTAATATTCCTTTTTAAGAACAAAATATTTTAATTGACAAATAGCTGCCTTTCACCACAAAAGGCATACTTGTTAATATAGTCACTGACTTCTTTAAACTTTGACAGCAATTGGATAGGAAAGTACATCTTGCCACTCTGTCATCCCCAAGATCACCTTCGGAAAGCTGAAGCAGGTGTGTGGAAAGTGCTTGAAGGAGAAAAGTAAAGAGCCCTCCCGTTCATTGTAGGCTCCAGTTCTATGGCTTTTCCATTCTCAAGAGCAAGCAAGACAACATAGTGTTTTCCACAGCCTTTTAATGAAAGTGATGTTAAGTACAGTCATCTAGCAAAAGCCCAGTTCCTCTGGGCTCAAACATTGGTTCTTCCACTGAACTGCTTATTAAAAAACAAGATGCAACAGGCACCAGTCTAAAAACCTTCGAAAATATTAGCTCAAGTGATCTCTATACCAAAGGATCAGAGTGCAAATGTTCATTCCCATCTTAGAATCAGGAAACAGCAGCTCTCAGATGTTAAATAACATGCCCCAGGTCACAGAGCATTAGGTGGCAGCTCCTGTTTCCAACACAGACCCTTGCCCACAAGGCTGGGGCTCTGTGATCACATTGAATACAATGGTTTTTCTACAGTAAACAAGAGAAACCAGGAACGTAGTCCTTCTTTAGCAGCTGCCTCTACCAGGGACACAAACTTGAAGGTGAAGACAGTGGTCTCTGGGGTCTAGACTATATGCTTGGAAGAGAGCCACAGGAGTCCTGGGTAACTGTACGAGAAAACAACTAACACTGTCAGCTCTTCCAGCAAGATGCAGGTACCCACAGCAAGACTTAAAGGGTGAGGGAGAACCCAAAACATGGGAAGGCGGTCCAGGGTGCGTATGACCAAAACCAATGACGAATTTTCCCTGAAACTCACCCTTTGACAGTTCCACACCAACATACTTTGTTATGTTTATCTTCATACTTTTCCTTCCTTTCAAGAGAGGTCTTGCCTAATAGAACACAGCCAACCTCATCTAAACTAAAAATGTGCCTTCTGTCCTTCAGTAGTGGGAAACCTGAAGCTCTTTCCATTAATGCACCCAGCTGCGACCCAAGAGCCTCTCTAGCAATGTCACTTTTCAATATTCTTTCTGTAAGTCGCTAGAGGAAACGTATGCCATCTAAGAGAGTGGACAAAAGAAAGAAGAAAAATGTGTTACCATATATAAATACAAGACATAGCAGGTAAGAAAATGTTGGCAGATGTTAGCCATCTGCAAATGAACATGACGCCATCGGTGGAACCCTTTATTTTCCTCCTCCATGCCTCCTTCCAGACTCAGTTTCACCCGAAGTGACCAAAACCTTCTGATGTCTGACCTATTGCGTATGGACCATACTGGGCACTGCAGACAGCAGGATGGACTTTCAGAAATGAGAGTAGTCAAGCCAACCTTGACAGGATGAAGCTAACACTCTGAGGCCAGGCCACCCCTGCGTGTACTGCAGAGCTAAACTCTCCACTGCAGGTTGGCACTGCCAACTCGTGCAGAACCAGTAGGAAGTAAGTCATGTTCCCCCTTAATCTACAAACAGCAGTCAGTTGTGGTCTATGATCATGGGCCATTGAAACCTCCCTTTGAGACCCTAAGTTTAAGCACAGAAAAAACTAGTTGAACCAGATCCCATACTTATCGCCTACACTTGCAAATGTAATGCAGTTCATCACACCAAAATACATGACGATGGGAATCACATAACACACATCCCGGGAACTGAGGTCGAGTTGTCTGGTACGCATGGTTAAACATTTAGTCTCTCAAAGGGTCTAAAGGCAAGTTGAGAGTGACTCTCAGTGGCCTCGGTACTTGACTAAGAACCATGACTTTGATCCCTATCCCAAGGGGCATTGATATGCTTTTCCTAGTAAGATTTAATTTAGTCCTCATACAGCATCCCACTTTGACAAGACACTCGGCGTGATGGGGGAAGAAAATACCCTGGCAGTTAGAGAAACCTTTCAGGAAAAAGAATGCTAGTGCTGGCAGCTGAGAGAGTCGCTGTCGTGGTGAGGAGGGCGAGGGGAGGGTGGGCTCTGATGGCATCTGACTTCAAGCGGCACAGTCATGGTTGGCATTTATTGTCTTCAAAATGAAGAGACTCACTGAATTCTGTGTCCCCGTTTTCCGCAGACACGCGTCTATGGAGTGTCTGCTACTTCCTGTTACCCAGGTCACACTGCCATGAAATCATTAGTTTCATGGACTGGCTGGATGCGCTTTGGGATAAGGAGATGCTCAACTCCCCCAGAGAATACATCACAGCTGAAGGTCAGAGACTGTTTGTAAAGCAGAAGTAAAGTGGCAAAAGTATAATGCTGCCCATGCCAAGTGTGAGAAAAATGCTGTTGAAGTTCCAGATATAGACACATAGAGGAAAAAGACCCATGTCGTCAGCAGTTAAGGCGATGCTCATATGCTTCAGGAAAGTCACCATACTGGGAACACCTGACTTAACTGAAGTTCCCCCCATCAATCTTATGATAATGATAACACACCAGTGTTCTCCAAGATCTATCCTTACTAGGGACTTAGGTCAGAAAATAAGATTCAGCATCCCCACCTTTCAAGTGGGTTAATTCCCCGCAAGGAAGTGCTATTGCTTTTCATGTATCCTCTTGGTAGTGAAAGGAGTTCCAACAGTTTCCACTTGGTCCTTCTAATATGTCAGAAGCCATTATGGGGTTCTTCCATTGCTGCTGATATATATTCTAACACTGCATTCATGAACCAAAGCGGTAAATGAGGGTCGCATCCAGGATCCCACTGCGGCAGATTTGTACCATCTCTGTCATCTGAATTCCATAAAACCCATATTCTGACAGAAGAAACACATTGTTGTATCCCTAGGACTTAGTCTTAGCTCAGCACTAACATCTAATACTTTCTGAAATATTGGAAGTGTTTCCCTCCCCAAGTGCCCAGTTAGGTGGGTAATGGCTGATGTCCCTTTGAAAAGGATAAGATGTGAATGTCCTAACTGAGACATCATTGTACATTTCTCCCTCTCAAAATTATCTGGGCTCCCCTTCATTTAATGAATTCAAAACTCTAAAAAATAGATTTGGAGCTTTAAGAGGCAGACTGCTGTGTTTTAAGTCAGGTCTCGGTGCATTAAATTTGCAATCTTTCTTAGTTATTTATATTAAGTAGATTCTCACTTATCTATTTTAATCCTAGTTATGTTACACGATGCCGGGAGTAGCCACCGTACTAGCTCTGATGATGTCATAACAACCATCACCAGCTTGTCTCTGCTGATTCAAACTGCTACCCTTAGCCTCCACCAGCCTGGGATCCAAGCACCTTCACTGAATTCTTGGAATCCTGCTGCATCTACCACCAGCATCCGTGACTTAAAGAAAAGAGTCCCTTCAACATTATTGCAAGACCCAGAACACACTCATTAATGTATCTCCAAACACTGAAGGCAGTATATTCTGAATCCTCTTAGAGGACTGGTTAGAGTTAGGTAAATAAGGTAAATCCACTCCAACACTTCCAGCTTCCTGAGCAACTAATGCTCTCGTGTGACAGCGAGCACTCTCACCTGAGTTACTCTTGAATCCAGAATCAGTAGTAAGCATAGCCTGCCAGTTAATTCCATCAAATTCAGTCCCTTGGTCCTATACTTGCAGAATCCATTTACACACATTTTCAGATTTTTTGTAAATAAAAATTAGCAAAAGCTTGTGAATTCTACTGTAATTGGTATTCTGGGACATGCTGGGACAGATAGTGCATGATCTCAATTATACATGGAATCTATTAAAAAAAAAATAACAAGTTCACAGACCCAGAGACCCAGAGAACATACTGATAGCTGCCAGAGAAAAGGAAGAGGAAGAGGGATTGGACGAAATGGGCAAAAGTGGATCAACAGGTACAAACACCCATTTATAAATCGTGGAGATGTCATATGCTGCCTGACAACTCAAGTGTATAATATTAATATATATAATAATAGAATATTATAATAGTGGAAAGTTTCTAAGAGAGTCAATCTTAAAAGTTCTCATCCCAAGAAAAAAAATTTTGTATGATGGATGGTGATGGATGTTGTCTAAAGTTATAATGGTGATCATTTCGCCGTATATACTCATATCTAGTCATGAGATACACCTGAAACTAACAGGATGCTATGTGTTGACTATACTTCCATTAAAAAAAAAGCTAGTAAAATCTTGCGGTTAGGACTCTATAATTGGCATTCCAGGGCATGCTGGGATCTATCTTTATACAGAGGTCTGGGGAAGCTGCACGGTGCTGAGAATGGGTCATAAGAAGGACTAGATTCGCTTTGCAAGGAAGTCACTCCAGCACTTTCAAGCAAGGCAGGGCAGGAAGATTGCTCCACAAAGGAGACTTCTGGGTTCCAGAGGTCATGACAGCATGAATCATTCAAGTCCTTCTCTGAATCCCCCGCCCCCACATTCTGAGGTTCCTTTCTCCATCTCCATCAGCACGTCTTCACACCAAACAGAGGATTCAACTGACTTGGTGAGGTGGAGCTGGGAGGGTCTACTGTCATTTACTTTTTACTTCCCCCGAAATCAGGCTCAGCTATTACAAAGAAGCATTCCCCACGGTTCCCTCAACTCTAAGCCCAGCTTTCCCAGGGTGGAGCCTGGTACACAGGCCTGTAATCTCATAATGAGCAAGTTGGGAATGTCTGAGCATTTATAGTGAGAGGCAGGCTTCCACCAAGACTCAAGGTATTGGCAGGCCCTGGTGGAGCAGCGGTTAAGTCTGCTACCTCTGGTCAAGAACACAGTCTACCTACATTCCAAGGATCTGCATTTTTGTCCCTGGATTGCGGGGGTGGGGGGGTGGGGGGGGCAGACAACCAAGATGAACAACTAAATAAAAACAGATGCTGATTTAAAACACTGCAGAATTCTCTCAATGTGGGAAACAGACACAGATAATAGTCTCAGAACACCAACTATATCTGACAGAACCCAACAGAAAATGCTTTTAGAATTGAACACCACGGATAAAAGTAATACTTTGTGCAAAAAACGAACAGAGATTTTAAAAATTAAGCCACTCAGCACTGGGAAGAGGTGGCAAAAGGCATTCTAGAACCCTCCACTCGGGGAGGGGAAGCTCTCCAGAGACTCACAGGCAGCATACACCTCAAAGCCTTTCTATTTGTCTTGCAATCTGGAGTTTCCAACAATGTTACAGCAAATTGTTATTATCAGAGAACATAAAACCAGTGTTGAAAAAATTACAATAGCATTACCACATCTTCAAGTAAGTCAGTCTTTTTAAAAAAAAAAAAAAAAAAAAAGGATAGGTGCAGGCAGGAATGTAGGCAGACAGGGAGAGAGAGAGAGGAAGAGGAAGCATTTTACTTTATTTTTATTCAATTGCTTATCTTGTTCTCCTTGGTCCAGGATGTTAACCCAGGTGCTTGGGATATATGTGGACTGCACTGGGCAGGAGGCAGTGAATCTAACCACCACTCCACCAAGATGCACCATATTCTATCTTTTCTTTTGGAGAAGTTAAGTACTATTGACTTGATCCTATTCATGCATCCATCCCACAAGTATTTACCGAGCATCTGTGTGTCTATTTTATATCAGTAGCTGGCAGTCGTGAAAATTAAATTATTTTGTCAATTAGATTTTCAATGATGAAGAACACAAATTGGCCTTACAGAGTCTCAAGTTGAACTTGATAACATTCCAAGTCCTAAATGCCCTTAAATATATTCTGATTGCGTTGCTATTAATTCAGGTGACAGTAGATACTGTCCCCAAGTACTGAGTATCTATTTACAGATTCAAGGATCTATACGTTTCCAAAGTCCCAGATTCACTGTTAATTCACAGCAAATCCTCCCCAAAGGTACACCTAAGAACAGACCCAGAGTTCCTAAACCGTTATTCACAGATGACAAAAGACGTCAGTTACAACGCAAGTAGTGTGTTTCACTGGAGGCTGGCTGGGCCCTCCCCACAGTTCCAAGTTTTTGATTCCCCAGGTCTAGCTCTGGTGCTGCCAGAATGACTGCATCTCTGAGAGTTATGTAAGGAAGGCCAAGAGTGCTCCTCTGGGAGTGCAATCTCTTTCTGTGAAAGTGCTGCACTCTTGTTATTATTTTTATTCTTTGAAAGAAAAATACCGGGGGTTGGGGGACACAATTCACAATTTAGCAAAAATCTCCAGGCAGCTTCCTGCAGGAGTTCTAGATCGGTCTGCTCCTTCCACTGATGAATCAAGAGATTTATTTCCTCAATAAGTCAAAATCATCACTCCCTTCCTCTTGTCTTGTGGAGGAAAAGAACTTGATCCTTCCCGGTGATTTATTCTTTTCATGGGCATCCATTCAGCACTGAGCTATTGTTTCAGAACAGGGAAAATGTATTCCTTTTACAGGTTTATTCCTTCAACTGGAATTTGTTTAAGTAGGTTCCACTGCACAAACACAAAAGGCCCTAATACATGCAGACTGGGTCGGCCTCATGCCATCAGATGTCACCGCTGACGGGTGATGGCACTTATATAGATTTACACAACAAAAACTACATTAAAAATGGTAAGGTGGTGAGACAAAAGCACAAAGGCCTAGAAATTCACAGCTCGGGATTTAAACATACTATATCTAAGAGGAAGGGAGTGCATTAGGGTAATGGGAAGGTGACAGGGTCCCTATTATACCTACAGTGCTAGACACTTAATCCCTAACTGAATTTCCTGGTGGGGCTCGCTTTGTCTCCTTCATGGGGGCTTATGTTTTTTAATGACATTATTGTTGTGTAAATGTTCTTGTTTTATAAAGTAATTTCGGGTTGATTATCATCTGTTTATGCAATTAGTGTAATTATCCCTAATTACAGAGTAGAAACAACATATATAATTAGTTTATTAGCGGTATAACTGTGATAGGTGATGATTTTTAAATCCTTATGAAACTTTGTTAACAAATATTCCATGAATGTGACAGCAAAATATTTAGATGCCAGCTCTCTCGTATTCCAGGTGTGTGTGTTCCTCTGCTCAGGAGTAGATTTACTACCTGCCAAATCTAGTGTGAAGAGTCATAGTGCCGTATTACAGGGAACACAGATATAAAAACTGTGCTTAAGAAAATTAGAAGCGCTCCCTCGTGTCCTCGTTAAGGTTGGGTTTTGTGAATCTCTCTTCAATGAAGACCGAGACTGCAACTCTCACTGAGTTTTGACAGTAAAGTTATAAATCAGGTGAAGAGATGCATATGCAGCCCCCTGACACAGAACACACCCAACACGCTGTATGACATTCTGAGCAAACGAACACTGTCGCCCCTTTTATCCTAGTATTTGATTTCTCCATTTGATTCTGGAACCTGAGAGGAACTAAAAGGTGAACTAAAAAAAAAATTTATATAAAAAAGAATAAATAGATCCCAGGGTGAGAAAGATGATGCATGTTTCCAAAGTCAGCCAAGCACCTTAGGAGTTGAGAATAGCTGCTAGAGGACAGCATGAACTGAACTCAAATACAAGAAATACCTATAAAAATGGGTTATCCCCACGTATGTCTTCATTACATTTCTATCTGTTGTTGGTCACTTAAGAAAATATTATTTATCAACTCCTCTTCTCCTAAAAATATTGAAACTAAAAAAAAAAGACACACAAAAACAAAAAAATCCCACAATATAAATAGACTGAATGTAGAAATTTGCTGCTTTTGAATTATGCGATACACTCTCCCATATGGATAAAAACCGTCAAATATCCTCAATTATTGCTTACTGCTGAGCAAGGATTAAAGGATCTAATTTACACCAGTGGAAATTTTAAGCAGTAATATCAGAAAAGCAACACTTTCAACATTAGCAGCACATTACTGTAAAAAAAAAAAAAATGCTACTCTTCCCCTTTTGGATACATAGTAACTTTATGAATGGCAAATGACATCATTTTTCAAAAGGCAACTGTACCCAGCATTGATCTACAAACTAACTCTGGACCCTGCATTCAGCTATTATTGAAGTAAACTGTCAACTTACATTTTTTGTCTTTCAGTTATGAAACCTGTTTTTTTAGAATAACTAGAAAAGCATATTCAATGCACTTTTTTTTATTAGTAGAACAAAATGTTCTTAAAAATTCAAGGTGAAAAAATGATGCTTTTTTTGTTGTTTTGTTCTGTTTTACTTAAGATCAGCAGGAATTATTACTTTGGGGAAAAAAGAGACAACTACTTGCATTTTCCTCCTTTGTCAAAAAGAATCTTGACCCCAAAATTTCAGCTGACATGTGTGAAAATCACGACATGGCCTTGTAGACGATGCATATTAGGGTGAGGACCAGGATACACAGTTCTTTCACTTCCCCAGGGCATCAGGAATAATGCTCTGCATAAAGGCATTATCCATTATGCAGTTGTTGAATGAGAGAATGAATGAATGAGTAGAAAATCAAAACATGCCACTAATTTTTGCATAGAATAAATGAATTAACAAGCTTTTTTCCTTTTATTTCCTTTCTACTTTTTTATGGACTTTCTAAGTTGGTATTAAAAAAGTCAAATAATCAGCTGCTCCTCCTCTTGACTATATTAAACTCTAGAGTACAAAGTCTTATGTGAACAAAGTGTCTGGCACAAAAGAATCACCAAAAGTGTTAGTCCCTGTGGGTAAATATAGATTGAGGTACATGTTCAATACCCTAAAATGAATACAACATTGTGAACAAAGAAATAATAAATATTATTATTAAATAGGGAAAAAAAAATCTGAAGCTCACCTTGGTGGCTCAGGCATTAAGTCTGTAATTGGGGCATAGTCCACGTAAAGCCCAAGGACCTGGGTTAAAGACCCTGGACTGGAGGAACACCAAAATAAACTTAAAAAAAAAAGTCCATGAAAGCTCAGAAAAGATACATATACCTTGAATCAAAAGGCTGACTGCAGTCAAGAAAAACTCATTTACACAATCACAATGACTCAAGAAAGTTGAGTGCCATCTGATCCTAGAAATGCCACAGTAAATAGCAGGCTTTGTAAATTATTTCCTCCCCTCTCCTTTGGGCATAACAGTGGAAGGCAGAGCCCATGTTTTGGGAAGAGGTTGCGTGGGTGAAAAAGATGAATATATTCTATCAGGGACTCTCTCTGTTGGTTCCTACGAGCCCTCTTCTACTCACTCTCTGGCTCTGTCTTGGGGACATGCTAATGAAGCAGAACAGTCATTGAGACAAGAAGAATCTCTATCTGCTCTTAAAAGCAGAGACAAGAGAAACATTGGAGTGGAAAGGGAAGAATATGATATGAAGCAGCTAAACCCAAACATACATCTTTTAACTTTGCTGCTCTACCCAGAAATGTTTACAGATATATCAAACAATCAACTTGCTGTTGGCATCCACCTGTAAAAGTTGATACAGTCCAAACAAAAAGAAAGAATTCTTCCCCATCTGGACCTTAGAATCTGAGGACAAAGTTAGCAAAAGAAGGAATGAACTGTGCAGGACTCAGACTCTTCCTCACTAAGGAAATCTCTATCCCACACTTTGGGCTGGACCTTGGCATACAATGTAATGTGCTTCCCTTCGTCCCAGTGGCCTAGACATGAACCCTATAGTATAGAGAAGGGAGGCTGTGAAGGCAAGCTTTTCAGACAAAAGTAAGACAGTCATCCGCTGGCTGACTTGTTTCAGCTGTGCCCAATGTCTACCTTCAAATTTGCAAACTGCCTAAGCCAGATGGGATGGAATTCACAGACAGCAAGTACTGACAGCCAAATGATTAAGCGGTAGCATCCACAACTTCCACCTGAATAGCTGCACCAGGGCACGTCAGGCCAGTGCAGTGATTTAAAAAAATCTTGGGTAAGGTCTTGAAAGGGGATGAGGGAGAAACCATTCGGTCGCTCATGCGGATCACATGAGGAATGTATGGCTTCTCCCCGTCTTGAATTGCATCCCTAAGTATCTGAGTCTGAGTCCCTATCTGACTCCGAAAGGACTGTACCTTTCTTTCTAGTCTGCTGCTCCTGAAAGAGTTCCCTCACCCCAAAGACGACAGCACACTATTAAACTTTGAAAAATGCCTTTCCATATTGTCTCCTGTAAACCATTCGTTTAGAAGTTGGAGATTAAACATGGAAACGTTTCCCTGGCTGTATGCTAATGTGGCATTTACACATTTTTCCATACCGTTTGAATGCACTCACCGGACTGGCAGCCATGCTAAGCACAGTGTAAAGTCTAGAAAGGCATTTTATTCTTTCCAGGTGTGCTTGACTGGCTTATTTATGGTCTGACTTCCTTTCATAGTGTGAGAAACCTTAGCCGTCTGCCAGCTGCAAAGAATTGTTAAGAAGCATTTTTAAGCTAAAAAAAAATATAGCAACACTTCTCTTTCTCTGTCTCTCTGTCTCTCTCTCTCTCTCTCTCTCTCTCTCTCTCTGCCCGCCCCCCCCACCACCCTCTTTGCCACACTTCAGGCACCTTCTTGCATTGGTTAGGCCATGACATGTCTAAATAGGCATTTAACTGTACTCACCATCAAAGAGGGTGCCCCATGCTGGCAACAGTATATTAACTTAATGAATTCCAGAAAGGATAAGAAAGAAGGTACGGAGCTGCTAACTCCTGGCCGAGTCATCCTTCTCAAGAACACTCATCACATTCAGTGGAAATACACATACACACAGAGATAGCTATGTATATATAAGATATATATATATGCACGTGTTTGTATATGTCTACATGTGATAAACACTCAGAGATGTGTATATATGTATGTTTGTATATGCATAAAAGTATGATAAACAGATATGTGTATATTTATATATGTATGATAAACACAGAGATAAGTGTACGTTTGTATATGCATATTATGTATGATAAACACGCACTCACATACACACTCATGTACTTTTCTCAGATTCTTTGATTTTCTCAGATTCTTTGAGACTTCCAAAGACATTGGAATTCTCACCATTAAGAAAGGCAAGACACCTGATTTGCAAAGAGGTCACATGATATGCTTATATTCTGCTCACAAAGTCTCATAAACCAAGTTTAAATATTTTCTCCTACATAACCAATGTCAGAGACATGTTCATACTTCTTGCATTTCCTTGTTGTCTGGCAATGTAAGTATTTCCAATTAAAGATGCTTATTCGCCTCTCATGGCCACTTTCCAACCCAAAGATGTAGATATAAAAAGACAAAAATAATTTTGAAAGATAAATTTTCAATACCATAAAAGAAAATGAAATGTATGCTAATTTAAACAATTCTTCACATACGTGCGAGCTAGGAAAATAATTGGGGCTGAAATAGCTGATTCTACCCACTGGAAAAAAGATTGCGCTCAATTAGGACAACTTTCTAAATGTTTCTGAAATGACTAGGGTGTTAAAAAAATTATGTGAGGGAGTCATTTATAACAATTATGACTTTAAAAAGAAGAAAGCCAGTGAATGACGGCAAAGATGAGACATACTTGACAATCAGCAATGAAAAGGTTGACAGGACTTGAAGGTTTTTCAATAAAAAATTACTAAACCCAAACAACATGGATCCAAGGAACATTTGAGTGCTTAACTAATAAGATCACCAAGTAGCTATGTTCCTTGGAAAAGAAAATTCTTTTTTATTGGGAAGGCGTGGTTCAAAACATCACCACATAATTTCGAGATCCCCAGAATCGCTGGCATTTCAGAACTTGAGCGGAGCCTTTGGAAAAAGCTCATCACAGGTCCTTTCAATCTCAGAGGAAGCTGGCACTCTGCGATGGAGTTGCTAAGCAGTCTGGCCCTGCCAAAATTCATCACAGACCTGCAACGGGGAGGCTGCAAGCGGCCTGACCCGCCAGCTCCAGAGAGGGACTGGAACAAAAGGCTAGCATCCATTTCAAAAAGAACCCCAGGAAGCATCCGCGGGAGGACTGACTGCGAGTGTGGTGGAAGCGGCAGGACTGTGGGTGGGAGTGGGGAAAGCTCTGACCAAGACCGGCAGAGCCTGGAGGAGAGCGGCCCAGCTGCAGGTTTACTGGCAGAAATCGCACACACGACTGGTCAATTTCCAGACAGTAATAGCATAATAACCACACAGCCGTAAAGATGGGAAACCATGAGAAAGCATCTTCACACACAGATGACAAGGGGAAGGAAAAAGAGAGGGAGGAAGGAGAGGAAGAAAAGGGAGGAGAAGGAGGAAGGGCAGGAAGGAGAGGAAGGAGGGAAGGGAGGGAAAGAGGAAAAGAGTAAGAAAGTGTGAGAAAAAGCCACTTAAAGATTTATCAAAATGAGTTACCAGGAATCTCTGGGTTTACACATTGTAGAGTGTCTAAGATAGCTAATGGCAAGCGATTCCTTTTCTTACGCTGTCAAAAAATACCCTGCTTGTTCAGAGCATTAAAATCATTACCACTTAATTTATTTTATTAATCCCATCGGGTTGAACATCACTAGCACACAACTGCAAATAGCAATAATGATGCCATGGAGGCTGCTATCAGTGGTGCTGAAGGGCTTTATGTAAAACGTAGCCAAGGAGCAGTGTGACGACCAGCTTTCACAGACCTTTACGTTAGATGAAGGCGAAGTCTTGCACGCGTTCACAAAACGGTGATCTTCACCGGACAGAGCACGCTCTGTCCTTTGAGGTCCCTCCAGAATTACTTGTCAACCTCTGACATATAAAACAGCAAATCTCAATCTCAACATCCAAGGAGCATCTTAAAAAAGAGTTCATGTGTATCGAAACAAGACACAGCACTGAACCCTTTGCTTCTGCACTTGTACCAAAGTTACAGCCATTCTCTCCAGGGAAACTTTGATTTGTCAAATTTTTGTAAATGCTAAAACGGGATTATAACCTTCCTTTCTTAACGATGCACACAAATAAAATGTGTTGTCACAATTTAAGTTCACATCGTGAAGGACTTGAGCTGTCTGGGGTGGGCTGGAGTCCTCCTAGAGCGTTTCGCTCACCCCGGCAGGCTGCTCTGCATCATTCTGTTGGACTTGCGGGATTTCTCGGGACTTCATACACCTTCAGTCATACAGGAGGCCTCTAAGTAAAAGCCGCTGGGTTGGGGCTCAGGGGATCTAACCAGAGGAGGCATCACCACAAGAATACCTGCCCCATGGTCAATGCGGGGACTGAAGGTGGTAGACAGGAGACAAGCTGGATCATGGGAATTGAAAAGAAAACCACAGTTGAAAACAATGATCTTGACAATGAGAAACCTCAACTGTAGTCGTGTTAACACACAAAGTTTACAGAAATGAGACATGGAGAAATGAGGGGGTTTGATCTAATGAAGGATAATCTGCACTGGATAACAGTAGGCACATCTCGGAAAGAGAACACTTGAGTAGCATTCAAAGGGGTCCAGTTAAAATGTTCTAAATATTAGGGAAGAAAACACTAGTAAAGACCATCAGACTTTTTTTTTTTTTTTTTTTTTATGATGATGATGAATCTGCTACGTACATTTACAAACCACAGCACACCCTGATGGTCTAGTGGTTTACTTCACCAGGTGTAGCCCACATACATCCCAAGGTCCCTGGTTCAAGACCTGGGTCGGGAGAACCAGTTGTTTACCAAAATGAACAACTGAACCAAGTGTGTCTTCCTCTGCAATTCGCCTGCCTGCCTGCTTGCCTTCACTTCTACCTGTATCTTTCCTTAATAAAAACAAAACCTAAAATTTCTAATAAAGATTCATGAATAAATGTGACTTCTAAGGAGAAAGGGCAAAAACTCTGGTGATTTCAAGTTTTTTCAGGTGACATGTTGCTTTATCTCCTTTCTAGCTAGAAGATCTAATGATTTTAATATATTTTCTAGTATTTTGCCCAGAAATAATTTTATTTTGAGGGTCATTTCTTAATCAATCTCTTAAGAAATAGTAGCTTAATCTAGGCTTATCTTTACATAACTGCTGCCTCAATCAACTAATATTTATGAGTACAGACTGGAGTAGCTGTAACACTTGCAGGTTTCTGGTAGTTTGCCAAGTGATGGGATGTGCTTTTATTTTACTAAACTTTGCCAGACTGCTGGTGAATTTCATCAGCTAGGAAGTTGCGCTTCACCCTAGGAAAGGACCCTTCATTTCCCTGACATCACATCAGGCAAGGGGACAAAGCTGGAATTTGAACATCCAGACTGCAACTACCAGGTCCTGCAGGATGACGCAGGAAGTCTAATCTAGGGTCCCAGCTCTCCCTGACTCACATCACAAAGTTGGAAAAATAAATACAGTGTAGACTACATAATATGAGACGTAAATTGCACTTGAAGGCACAATAGATGTCAAAGCATTTCATGTCTACTTTGAAACCAAACACCACCAACACCCCCTGGAAACACAGGCATTCCTAGTAAATCTATTTTACTGAATGGAAAAGGTTAAATAAGCTTGAGACAAGCAAGTGGCTAATGCAGGGAAGTGGTCTTGGCAATCCCCTGGCCCCTGAGATTTTACTAATTGTTTTCCCAAGAAGAAACTTAAGTCTCTTTCAAGTACTATCTTGAGTAAGCATTGCCATGGGAAAGATTGGGTATCCCTGCTTTGAGGCTGGTCACACAGCTACTGTAAAGGGTGCAGAGAGGAATCTGGGGAAGCAGCTCCCCAACACAACCCCACCCCAGACAGCTGTCTCACTTTAGGAAGCACTGGTCACGACGAGAAGCGTGGATGGCAAGTTCCAAACATCGCTATTCCAGACAATGAAAGCAGGTCTAGCAGATTGGACGAAGGACATAGGAAATCACAGAGAGGGCCACTCTTGTCATCTTGGAAGAGAGATGACACGGGTTCAGACATAGATTCTCACTTAAACATCACAAGTCAATAGACTGGATAACCAAACGCCGCCGTTCACCTCCAATGGGATGCACACATTCTGATCGTAAAGGGACCCTCCCTGCACACGGGTCCTGAGCACTGAGCCCAGGAGGCCAGACGGCGCGGAAGCACAGGCGTGGAGAAAGGGCAGGCTTGCCAATCACTCTGGCAGAACCCATCAAACCACCCACGCCACCAGCATCTCTGCTCCCCGGGGCCTCATGGATGGGAAGAGTGGGGTAGGAGGCGGCCTCGGGCAGGGCCCTGATTAATTAAGAAATAAAGCCCACCTCCTATGCAGAATTCAGTATGGTTTCCCAGTCAAACCGTTTCTGGGCCCCCAATTCCTAGTCACACCTCCAGGGGGAATTTCCAAAGGCTGCAGGAAGATGTCAGCTCAGTGCATTCGGGTCAGGACATTAAGCCTCCTCACCATTTGATTTTCAGGGAATCTGAGGGGAAAAGTTCAGGCTATAAAATACCTTTCTGCTCATTTTTCACTGTGATGGCTTCAGAGGTTACTGAAGTCTGTAAAGGGCACAGAATAAAAAAAAGAAAGAAAATGTTTCCCACTGCAGCCCCGGAAGGCTGGCCCTTGAGTGCTGAGTGGCCCATCATGAGAAACCTCTCCCTTTGTTACATCTGCTGGGCCTTCCTGGAAAGAAGGGAATTAGATAGACAGGAGAAGGGAGGGGCGGGTGGGGGGTGGGGATGGCAGGGAGGCTGGTGCGAGAATATATTTTCTATGTCTGGAGAAGGGAACAGGATTCTAGGTAATTGCCTGGTTTTCTCATTGTTCTCGGCTGCCATTCCGAGATTCATAGAGGGACTGAAAGGATCTTTTTTTTTTTCACTTTCCCCTTTAATTCTTCACTCCCACCCCCACCCCCCCCCAGATCCTCCCAATCACCCCTCTCATGCACACACCCCCTTAATCCTTTTCCCTTCCCTCTCATGGTGCTTATTCCATCTTAGGGGGGAAAAAAAGTAATTTGTCTGTTTTATTTATGATGCAATGAAGGTATGCCGCGCGCACGTCAGGACAGCCTGACACTGGTCAAACTATATGACAGCCGAGAAGAACTGCCTTCATACTCCAGTGGCTGTATATTTTAACCATTTGTCCACCACGGATTCTACCAGGTTTTATCAGGAGTCACAAAGCTTTTTCTATTTTTTCTTTAAATCTTTTTTGTTTCGTCCCAATGACACCTGGAATACCAAGTGTCTCCGTGGAGACTTGCGGTCACGCACGCAAGGCTTCTGTGACAAGGAGGGGTGCCGTGGCATTTCATCAACATTCAAAATGGTCAGAATAATTCCCATGACAGATTCACCTCCAGAGAGGGTCTCAGAATGTCGCCCAAGTCAGGCCTCTAGAACAAGTGATGCCTGGAGTTCCCAGTCAAGACACAAGGCTTAGGGAGCAGATCCAGAAAACTGGAATTAGGGCCCATGAAATCCAAATTCCATGCTCTTTCTCTCCTCAGAATAACAAATGAAAGCTCATGTCAAAGAGCTGGAAAAGTCCTGGAGGGAGGAAGGCTGAAAAAAGCTCATGCTGAAGCCCTCAAGAAGAGAAAGTTTTTTGTGTTTTTTTTTGGAACCTACAAAGAACCAAATTGGTAGGTGGTTGCAGACTCTACTGTCTGAGTTCGAATCACAGGGTTCGCTCCGCCATTTGCAATTTGGGACTTAAGAAAGAGTTTGACAGCAGCCAACAGAATGACCACGGTGGCCATTTTATTGCATTTTCTCCTTTGCAGTCCCTGCACCCTTGTACTTGGCGGGTCCCCGACCTACCTGCCAAATGCACACTTGCGTGACTATCCTCTGAAGTGTACTCTCCCTTTCCTTTCAACCACCAACCCCCAATTCCGGGGGGCCTGCCTCACATACACTCGCTCTATCCCCTGTTGCTTTGCCACCAGCAATTTAATCTCCTTTCCAGACATAAAAGGACACACTGGGTTTTAACAATTATACTTTTGATTTCCTCATAAAAAACAATGCTCAGAATTAGGCCCTAGACAATCTGTGCATGTCTTGCAAAGGCCTGTGGGGCAAAATTTCCAGAAGAACCAATGGGATTTCTGCTGACTGAAAATATTTTTATTTTAATAAACTACAAAAGAAAAACGCTTAAAAAAAACCAAAAAACCCTCACAACAGGTTCAGAAATGTAATGTAATGCACACAGCATGAAACAGAAACAAAGAGGGGCAGACACAAAGTGTGGTGAGTAGTCCTAACCACATCGTATTTATTTATTTCTTTTAAATCTGCATTTGCCTTTCATCTGCAAATGAAAGGAATGGGGAGAAAGTGAATATGGATTCCAAGGAATTTCTTTTGGTATAATAGGAGCAAACACAAATATTATAAACTCAAGCAAAATTAAGAGTCCAATAGTAACAAAAACAGAGAATGGCTGAAAATTCAGGGTTCGCACTGTGGTTGTGTGTGTGTGTGTGTGTGTGTGTGTGTGTGTGTGTGTGTGTTGTTGATTTCTTGTTGTTTTTTTTGGTTCTTTTTTTCCACTCAGATCTGGAAGGAAGCAGAGGGGGAGATACTGAATGCTTCTGCTTTTCAAATCAAAGATGAAAGTTCATTAAATTGAGTTTTCTTGCAAGGATGGGGGGGAATGTTTAGTATATTTTTTCATAATTTCAGTGTATACTTAAAATTCTAAGACAACCCTCTAGGAAGATCATGAAGGAGTCTTGTCAGAACCAGATTTTAATAACGAAGATTTTAATAAAAATCCAGGTGATAATATCATTTAATAGCACCTACAAGTACACAACTGAAGCATGATTTAGGATGTTCAAGTCCTGTGAAAACCACCCATTCATTTCTCTGTCAGCATTGTTCCTGAGTGCTCGGAAAAACCAGACAAATTCAACTGTGCGGATTTGTAGTATGTAGGATGCACTTGATGGTCTACAAAAGTTAATACATTTGCAAGGGCACTAATTTCCAGCTAGTTTATTAAGCATACCTTACTAACCACGGGAGAACATGGGCGAATCTGTGAGAAAGAAAAGGTGTCCTGCATTTTACATACGATATAAATGTGTGAGTGTGTGTAAGGGGAGAGGGAGAGCAACTTTCATGAGCTGTGTCAATACTGGAGACACAGAACACAAATTTACAAGGTGGAATGTCTTCAATTGTTAGAGGAGGGGGAAATAAAACAATATAGCATAATAACTCTTTAAATACAAACAAGGGATTTGTAGATTTTGTTATCATCTTTACTTTTTAGCCCTCAGGAAGTTTTAGGTACTGTTCATCTAAAATAAGAGGACCCAACACAAATACCTTTTTAAGGATTTCTTTCAATTAGAGGACAAAAGCAAAGACCACGTGTTTGTGAGCACACAGGGAGAAAGACCCCTCCAAGAGGAGCAAGCTTGACGTATGCAGACATTTATGCGTGTTCTATAGTTCTGGGGAAAAGAGTCGTCTACGAGGGCCTTGGCAAATATGACAGGCTAGAACAAGGCCGACAGAACACAGAGATAGACTATTTGATCATAATAAGCTTGTTAAGAAAAAATTCTCATTGAAACGTAACAGTCATGGCTGCATGTGCAGTATCAACAGAACAGAGAATGGGCCACTTTGATAAAATAAACTTGCTAATCTCCAAACTCGTGGCAGCAAGATAAACATCTGGATGATAACCTCTGTAGTTCCGAATCTCCCTATGTTTCACATTTTGCAAGAGTTATCATATGTATATCTTCAAAATAGTTCAGGCTGGGCGAATGACAGATCGCGTCTCGGTGTAACCTGATTAAATTTCATGTTGGGTCTGACAAGACTCCACGATCTTCCCTGAGAGTAATTGTCCTGCTATTTTTGGCTTTGCCCCACCTGGCTGGACCACAGCCGTCATAAATCGCCGACTACAAAGCTGCACCCTTTGAGGGCCGGTTCTAAAAATATAAGTTTCAAAAATTAAACCACTCACAGTCCCTCCTCATCATTTGGAGACGGTAAAGGTGGTGCTCGGGCTAGCTTGCACTACCCTAACTGCCCAGTCATAAAAACAGAGGCAAATAAAGTGTACTTCACAAAAGTATCTCAACACCAAATCCCATTTCCCAACTGCTTCAGAAAAGGAACTGAGAAAATGCTAGCAAGTCAATAAGCAGGCAAGCAGCAGAGGAGAAATTCTCCCAGGTATTTCCAAACTTGTATTCACGACTAGAAAAGCAATGTGAGCTGCAGATTCCTCTAATATTCCCAAGACATAAGTTTCAGAGCATTTTCCCCTGAATTAGTTTGTGTGTGTGTGTGTGTGTGTGTGTGTGTGTGTGTGTTTAAGGCATATTTTACACATTTCTTCGTGATGTTTTTCAATAAACAAAAGCCGTATAATTTTTTTTCAGCGTGTTTGAATTTCTACACTAGAAAGTGGTTTCTTTCTTTGCCCACAGAAGCCGATCTGTTGAAATGATCATTTGCAGCCTGTGGTTTTCACACACCCTTACGGGAAGTCCTCACAGTAACCTCTGAGCACTTTCCTCCCGGTCAGCAGAAAGGGGAAACGTCTCCTTTAAACTCCAGAAAGTCCGCAACTGAACTGTTTGGGAGTCCTGCCACCTCTGGGCACAGTGACACACGTTTCCGCACCTGTCCTCCAGTGTTCCGATTCGCCTCTGGAAGAGCTGCCTCTATTTAATCCATTCCTCTCCTGGCCCGAGACGTCCATCAAAACAGAAGACAAACATCACTGGAAGAAATACCTATTTTCACCCCCTTTTCAGATTGAACATCTCCAGCTGCGGACAGAAACCCCTTAAAACTGAAATTAACTTCTGTAGTTAGAAAAATATCAGGTGATGTGTTTTTACTTTTTCCTGTATGTGGGGTACAATGCGGAGGCCCTCAAATTCTTAATATAAATACCTTTTTAAACGACAACCCAGTCGGATATTTCTCTTCTCCTGATTACCATTTCCCCTTCCATTTGGTATCTCTCTTGCTCAATGCTGATTCAAAAATGCCTTCAATCTTAAAAAAAATAATAATAAAACTGGTCAGCAAAACAATGCATAAAAGGGCAAGAAGAAAACACAGGCATAGAGCTATACACCATCTATAATTTTCTAATACAAAAGATTTTTCCCTGTAGCCTCATCTAAAAGAAAAAGAATTATTTACATTCACAGCTTAAAAAATAATTATACATACACTACACGCAAATGCTGTCAAGGCCGGTGCATTTTGTAGAGGCAGACTGCCCTCTGCAGGGGAAAATGTCTTTTTAAAGTCCCCTTTCGAGCATCGCAAAAGGAAAAAGACAGAAAAGCAGCATCACTGTGGTCCGGAAAATATAAACAAATAGTTCTCAAAAGAATTTGCTCAGAAGCAATTCAACTGCATTTAGTCACCCTAACATACACGTCTTATTTAAGAAAAAATTTAAATGCTTGCTTATCCCATAATATTCTAATCACAAAGAAATGGGAAAAGAGCAACTCTTTTGCCACAAGGTGCATGGTGACAATAAAGGAATGCAGGATTGCTCTCATCTTATTCCCCAAGTTAGAGTAGGTGCCAATGAAATTTTTAATAGGCTTTCAAATGCCACGGAGGACCCTGAATTTTTTCAAGACATCTCACTAGATTTCTGGGTTGGGCTGGGAGCAGTGAAAGTGCTCCTGGGAACTCAGGAAATTGTATTCTGGTTCTTTTACTTTCAGTTCCCTATTTAGGAAAATGAAGCGATATTGATTTCACCTCATTGCTATCTATTTCAAAAAAAGAAAAATCTAATCAAGAGAAATTTTGATCATGGAGTCATAACTACCAAAAACTTAAGATGCTGTGGTGGAAATTAGTGACAGGTAAGAGCTAGTACGCAAGGCCTTCGTTTCTTGGAGGGTTTCATTCTTTCTGGTGTCAACTTGTCTTGTCCCAAATGCCTTAAACCCATTCCAGCCATTTTTAAAAGGATGTTTACTTTTTAAAGAAACGGTTTTGGAGTGTTTTGTGTGTGTGCGTGTGTTGTGTGCGTGTGTTGTGTGCGTGTGTTGTGTGTGCGTGTGTTGTGTGTGTGCGTTTTAAGTCTGTCAAAGAGTGGATTCTGTAAATAGAAAAGTGCGTGAAAAGATGTCACAATCTAGTGGCACTTCCCAATTCCTAATAAAGTCTTCAGGGGTAATTCCTTACACTTTAAAAGGACGCTTCTGACTTGTGCTTTCATTGTTTCGCCCCCTTCTTGACATCACAGAGCTTCTTCCAACTCTACACAGGCCACTTCCTTCCTCCCGCCTCTAAATGTGACCAGCAGGGGGGCTGATGAAGTGCTCATTTTTTTACATCAGTCTTATAAATTGCTTTCCCCATTAACTGTATCCATGGAAACAATACATTTGACTGGTAAGGGACTTCTGAATAAAATGTAATGGGATTCTCAAAAACTGCAGGCTCCGGGGAGATGCAAGGATGGTGCCTGCTAGCTGCCAAAGGGTGAGGCCAGGATGACATTCATTTCTTCTCTTCAAAATTGGTATTGAACTGAATGCAAAAATTAAAGATGCAAAAATATCCTTTCACTATCTGCAAAAGGATTTCTAAGGAAAGGGTGAAACAGAAATTACCCAGCAATTCAAAAGAAAGACTCTAACACCTCCTAACCCCAAACAATCATCAGTGTTAGTCTGAATGGCAGGTCTGGATTCCCCGGATCTAACCATGTCTGCACAACATGTCCTGGATAACCAATCCCATTTTCTAAACAAAGTTCGGACACCTGCAGGATGCTTTAACCCATCCCAGCAATCTCCTCTCTGTCTGCTCTGAGCAGAGCTTCTGCAAAGCCTCTCTCTGGTTCTTCTCACCTCTCCCTAAGTGCTTACAATCCTTGGGGCGATTTCGCTTTTAATTGTTTCTTTTTTCCTTACCAGGTAGTGTGTCTGTGTTGTCAGATCTTAAGCCAGGCCCGCATACACCCATATTTAATTTGGAAAATGTGTGGGTAAATAGAAGTCATTATGGGATTAGTGAAAGCTGCCCGGCTGCCACTGTGAAATGCAGGGTTTTGTTTTTGTTTTAAGTGCCATTATTTACATTAAAAAAAAAATTCCATTCAAATTCCTGGGTTGTTTCTCTTAGAATTAGACCGATAAGATCTAGATGAAGAAAGAGAGGCCTTAAAATCGAATAATAACATGAATTTCAAATTATCTGTGATTTTTTTTCCCCCAGCTGCAAATCAGTTCTGCCTCTGGGTAAATGGGTTAATTTTTTTTAAATATAAGAATTCAGTTCCAGCATTTCCCCTTCTACATTATTTTTCTTTCCCTGAAACCAAATGAGGTTCCCACTCTCTCAAGTTTTTCCGCACGTGTGAGCTCAAGAAGCCCTGTTAATGCAAAAAGAGAGCAGAGATCAGGAGTCTATGCCCTGCCCAGAGTCCTAGGTCAGCCTGCAAGGAAGGAAACGGAGGCCGGTTCTGAAGTGGGGTGCACCCCTAACCAGGTCCATGATCCCCTTCTCTTTAGGGAAAAATCAGATGTAAATGAAGCTCAGGAGAGGCAAATCCAGCAAGAACAGGGCAACACAGTGGAAGGTGGAATCCCCCAGGATCCTCAACATCCAGTGCCTGAAAGCCAATTCCCTCTGCAGTTCTGTTATCCACTCAAACTGATAAATCTCACAGCTGTTGCTTTTACTGCCATCTACATTCTAAAATTCTTCAAAGAAGAAAGAATTCATCTTGTGAGGCATCAACAGTTATCTAACTGCAACCAAGTAGGTGTGACTTCTTAAATGTGCTAGATCGAGAGCCTCTGTACCTTTAATACTTTTTTTTTTTTTTTTGAGGAATTTATCCCAAACAAATCTTTGCATGGTGAACACATTCCATGCAAGACTATCACAGAGTGAAGTAATGCAAAATACATAAAAGTGGGTCCAAAACCACATGTCTAACGATATGTTACAGGTTACAGAAACAAAGGCACTTCCACTGGAGAGTTTACAAAGCAATTAAAGTGAAGTTGATGGAAACTTTTTAATGGTGTGGAGAAATGTCCAAAAGAAATGAGTGGAAAATGCAGGTTTTAGACACCATTTGTATAATTCATACAATTCACAAAATTTATACACTTTAAATAATTCACAAAAAAGATTAGCAGAAATGCAAACATTCCACAGTAATTATTTTCTCTGCAATTTTCTATATTTTCTAAACATCTTTTTAATTATTTTTTTAAAGGAAGGTGCAGGCAGGAATGAAGACGAGTAGATAAGCAGATAGGAAGAGAAGAAGGAGGAAACTTTTTTTTTTAAATTTACTTGTTCTTCTTGGTTGTTCCCCACCGAGCCCTGGGACTTGAACCCATGTCCCTGGACTGTATGAGGACTCTTCCAGGACTGACCTAACTGCTATTCCACCGAGACATATCAACATTTTCTAAATTTCTACAACGGCTTTCTATTACTTTTATACATGAAGAGAACAACCAAAGTTACCATAAATGGATAGATATGCACACACTATAAAAGAAGTTTTGAAAGGATCACCCTCCCCCACCCGCATAATGTGATCTTTTATAAAAGATCAAAACAGGCAGAGATGTGTGTGCTGGGATGGGACACAGTTCCTTCAGTCGCTCTGCCGCGCGGTGGGCACTGTGCGCCGTGGAGCAGGCTGATTGTCTGCGGAATCTCGCACCCAGTCTAAGGAGTGGGCAGCGATGTAAAAATAAAACAGGGTGCCTGCACCCAGAATACAGACATAAAGGAGACACAAGCTCTGACCTCAGGCAGCTCATGGGAGACTGGAAGGTCATCAAATAATGGCCAGATGGTGTGAGAGGTATTGTTAAAAAATAAATTTAAAAAGCAGTGTTCCTCAAATTCAAGCTGTGCTGCGGCACTTCCAGGGGTTATAAAAATGGTGATTTTTAACGTCTTCATTTCAATGGTATCTCTTTCTGAAAAGGATATTTAAAAGCATGCACATTAAAGAATACTGTATGCTAATCTCAACATATCTGAAACTTTCCATACAAAACCTTCTGCCACCAGGTTAACTTGCTCTTCTGTGAACCTTGAATAAAGCCTTTCTTATCATCTTTATTTAAGAACAGAGACTGCAAAGGAAGCTGCTTAAACAAACATAAAATCATTAAATTTTGCCACCACTTATTAGTGTGAATCAGAATTCTCTCAACAAGTCTAAAATTAACCAAAGAAATGAGTCACTTGCTCAAGAGGACCTCACACCACAGGAATCACCCACAATGTCCAATTATAAATATGCATTTATAAAGTCAATTTAATTGAATATAGCACAACAACTTTTTTTGGCAGATGTGGTGTTGATCATTAGAAAACAATTTAAAAGAGTTTAACTGCTTCAGACAATGTTTTAGGGGCACCCTGGTGGCCTAGAGGATAAGTTCGCTGACTGGCTTGCAATCCACCTGCATCCAAGGATCCCAATTTGCAGCACAGGGCCAAGAGGGAACCACCAAGTTGGACAACTAAATAAAAAATGAAAGAAAGTGCTTCTTCCTCCTCTCTCTTCGTGCCTGCTTACTTGCCTTCATTCCTGTCTGCACCTGTCCTTTAAAAGTTTTGAAGTGAGTAACAAGCTCTGGTTAAGACATAGAAAAACACAAAGGAGGCTATGGTACAGTCTATCTCATCACATAAGGAAATTGGAAATGTATGCTTTTCATCATATTTGTGGTTTTATTGTCTTTTTTTCCAAATTTTCATGACCAAGGAATCAAATGGGAAAAACATGCACCAGTACTGCATGGCATCAAATGTTGTCTTGGTTTTAGGTCATTCAAAAATCACCTGAAGAGCTCACATGTAGGCTGGAAAAGGAGGAAAGGAAAGAGATACTGTGATATGGGAGTGCAAATAAGCAGGGATTCCAGGTCACTGCCCAAAGGCAACCAACAGGAAAGCGGCTCAAGTCACCTCACACCTGTCTGCATTCCTTGAATGAGACACTTTAATCAATTGCAGGCACTGTCTCTAGGTGACAAAGTCCAGTTCTGAAAGCTCCCCCACTGGCCTCCTGCAGTAGTGAGGGAGATTCTGGCGTCAGGTCATTGAAAACCTAACTCCCCCACACGAACATTAAGTCAGTCAACCTCGGGGTTCCACTCTCTTAGCTTTTCATTCTCCCATCTGCCGACTTCACCCAGAGGATGACGGTAAGAAAACGCAGTGGTTCCAAGAACACAACCAGAACCAACAATGTCCAGAGAAAGAAGCACCATCTCATCATTCCTCTGCTCCTATTACAATTACCAAAACTTTTCAAGAAAGCTCTCAGCAAAATTTTCCTTCTGCCAGAAATACAACACAAGTCCAGTCCTACACAGGTCACCGGCGATCACAGAAGGCGCCATGATCGATGCGGATAAGCAGAAACCTGCTCACAGGGGCAGGCCTGGCTTCCTCTGAAGCACACAGCCGTATGGGAGGATGGTACAAACCTACACTGAGTTTCTCTGGGGCAGGGAAAAGTTAGGGATAACTCGTGTCCCTGCTATGAAGAAGCTAAAGGGCAGGCGTGGCACTGCTGTTCTGACAGGTAACCGGTGACATACCAGTTGGACTAGGAATCCCATCCAGAGCAATTCACTCACACAAGGACATGCCTACTGAGGTCATTATACTCACATATTATCTAAGGCCATGATTCCTCCTATCACTATTGGTCCACGCGTGGCATAAACTTTTTCCTTGTCATTTTAAGAGTCATTAATTATTAGGTAGATAGGACCCCTCCTCTAGACTGAAGAGATCCTTTGCCTGAGGTCTCACAGTACTTTCCTGTTACATTTAGTATATTCCTTGTTGACACCTGCCTTTTTATTAGAGTTCCTTACAGCTCCATTTATCTTCATTGAGAGTTCACCGAGAGTCTTCTGAAGAACGGAAATCTGGCTTAGCTCTTACCCTTCCTCAAGTGTTACAATACTCAACATCTTGTCTCAATATCCATTGTATGATCAAACTAAACTGAGATATTACATGTATAATTATAAAATGATCTCATCCACTACACTTTTATCCTTTCACCATTTTATTCTGTTCTTTCTTCATATTCAGAATTTTCATAACAAATCCATCATGCTTCCCTTTACTGTGATTTCATCAAATTGTTAGGATCCTATCCTGTCAAGCAGGTAATCCTGTTAGGTAACTCTAACAAAGATGTGCACAAAGATAAATACATAAAGATGTTCACAGGAGCATTATTCATAAAGAAAACTGGAAACAATTTAACATGCAACAAGAGGGATTGCCTAGACAAATGACACATCCGTTCTGTGGACAATAACTACTAAAAGCACATGGTTTAGAGGATTAATAAGGGATAATTAATAAAATAATCTATGGTGAAATACCAATTTTTTTAAAGGAAAGGTGCAGGCAGGAATGAAGCAGCAGAGGCAGGCAGACAAGAAGAGAGAGGAGGAAGAAGCACTTTATCTTATTTAGTTGTTCATCTTGGTTGTCCCCTGACCCTCTGCACCCCAGGCCCCAGGATATAAAACTGGGTCCTTGGGATGTATGTGGACTATACTGGTCAAAAGCAAATGACTCAAGCACTATTCCAACAAGACATGCCATGGAATTGTATAAATATAAAAATAAAGTGAAAACTGGGAAACTATTCCAACTAAGATAGTAGATTGAGTGGAGAAGTGGTCTCTCCTTCCACACCAAACATCTAGACATTCTAGCTAAAATTTGAAGAAAAATGTCAAGTACCTAGTTGGGCTTGAAAATAGATAAAATGTACTGCTAGGGACCAGAAAAGTGTGACACTGCATCATTCAGGGTGAAAAAACCCAGTAAATATAGAGTCTGATTTAGCACAAACAGCCAATGGTAAGTGCTGAACTTCCTCCATAAAGCAAGATCAGGAGGCAAAACTCAAACAAGAAAAGTGTCCACCAGCCTAAAGATAAGATTTGCTTCAAAAACAGGCAGGAAGCTGTGTTAACTGTGACAATTTGGAACTCCCAAAGCATACAAGCACAGGGTAAAATTCTTTGAGCCATAAGGAAACTCAAAACTTCAAAATTAATATAGAAACTGAAGAAGCAGCACATTCATGGAAGCAGAAAGCACAAAACTGCCCATGAGAGTGTCTCCACAATGGAGGACGTGACCTCTGAATATACAATTACTACTGATGAACCCAAAAGAACATATCACAATGAATGTTTAGAAATCCACTGTCATGAGTGCCTATAAATGCAACAAATGGTCATATCCCCAAATAAAACAACTCCAAAAGAATTTTAAAATAAATGTTTATGACCATCAAGGAGACAAAAAGTTAATAAATTCCACATGGGAGGAACAGGTTATGTGAGAAGTGGGAAGTTTGAAAAAAAAATTGTGGAATTAAAAGACTATCTCAGAAAAACATGATGATATATTAAAGAGGATGAAAGATAGAGAAATTTAGAAAACTTTCAGAACTAAGAACTAACCTAGTATGTACTATACAAAGTCAAAAATATGGAAAATGTGAAAGAGAAATTTACAAAGAAGAGAATGAACAGCAATACCATATGCTACATTGTCTGAGAAAGAAGAGCTACAGAAAATACTACAGAAAAAAAAAAAACACCTCGAATTCTATACCCAGCTAAACAATCACTGGAGTTCAAACACAAGAGACTTTCAAAGATAAGAACTAGGAGCTTGCTAAGCACAAACTCCTCTGAAAGAACTGCCGAAATTAACCAGAAGGGAGATGAATGCCACAGGAAGAAATGGGATGCTAGAAATAATAGCAAGACATTAGTAACAGGTGCTAGTAAATCTAAGTCAATAATAACTAACTTTATAGGATTTCAAGTCATAATGGAATTCTTGACAATAATCATGAAACATGACAAGGAAGTCTAGGTTCTAGGATTCCTGTTTCATATAAAACAAGATAATTTTTTTTATTTTTTAAGGTGCAGGAAAGCAGGCAGGAATGAAGGAATGCACGCAGCAAAGAGGAAGGAAGAATCATTTTATTTACTTATCTGTTCATTTTTACATGGCCCTTCAACCCCTTCCATGGCCATGAGATGGGGGTCCTTGGCATGGGTTTAATACTTGAGCCACCAGGCTATACCCAGGATAGAATTTTTATCAACTTTAACCCTTGTTAAGAAAACTGTACCACGTATGCATGTCAAATATTTTAAGGTAAAGATTAAAAGAAATGAAATGGAAGGCAAATTTCCAATTCAGTAGAGAGGAAAAAATGTGCAAGGGCAATAAAGAAAACATAAATAATTCAAGTAGAGTCAGGAGAGCAAGTATAAGAAAAATGTGGTAAACAGAAAACAAAAATATTAAAACATCGTAAATATCTAATGAATAAAATAAATGCAAAGATGTAGTATGACTTTCTTTTAATGACAGAGATGACCAAACTGAATCACAATGAAAACAGCTCTCTGTGGTTTATTAGAGAAGTGCCAGAAATAGACAATGAAAGACTGAAAACAAACTGACCAAGAAAGGCATGCTAGGTAAACGCTAACCAAAAGAAAATGGAATAACTAAGAATTAATGATTTGTAATTGATGTAATTAATTTGTAATTAATGATTCCTTGGGGAGTGATATGTGATTTTTATTATATTCTTTATATCTTCCTGTATTTTCTAAAGATTTTAAGTAAAAATATTTTAAAACTTGAAACAAAAATTAAAACGTGTTTTAACTATTAAGAACTCCTTACACAGAGTAACTTAGAGTAGTCATCACTGCATATTATTTGAACCCCTATACCAGATACATGTATTAAATCATTTAATCCTTATAACAATTTCATGAAGGAAATACAATTTTTACTTCATTTGCAGGTGAGGAAACTAAGCTGTAGAAAGTCTTAAACAACTTGCCTTAGGGTCAACTAGTTAGTAAAGACAACACATGGTTAGGAACCTAATTAGTTACATGTACTGGAGACATCATATCAAGACTAGCGTAAAAGAGACAACTCAGAATTTAGAAATATCACCTTTATTTCAACAATAATGTTTCAGTGAATCACAATTTCACTCTTAAGTGGCACAGAGCGAAACTAAATAAACAAATTAACCAATGCAAACAAAAATAGACATTTAGGCTAGAGAATCAAATTAGTGGTGACCAAAAGGGAAGGAGGAGAGGGATGGGCAAGTTGGCTAAAAGGGGTCAGTTACATGGTGGAGGACAGACTTGAACAGTTGGCAGTAAACTTCATGTATTATATACAAACATCAGTTCACAACGATGCATCCTTTAAACCTACATAATGTTACAATGCAATGTTCCTTCCATAAAAATGTTTAATGTTTCAGTGAGAATTCCAATGAGAAACTATATTTAACATTTACCATTAATAGTGGAATTCATAAAAAAAGAGAAAAACCTCTTTCTATAATTTGATTCATGTGTGTCCACTTTAGGACTTCATAAAGTACCAGTGTGCCTACCAATGTATCAAGAATTTTTCCCAGTTAAAATGGACCATTTCTGTAATAAATGTGATTCCATTCTCATTGCTTCTGGTTGGTGTCAACAAGTAGAGTTTGTAAATGCTTAACCAGTTTTTAATGAAAAGTCAGAGACTATTTCTATCCATGTTTTGAAATTCTGGCTGCAAAGTACATGGCTAGAACTATCCTCTATATAGATAGGATTGTCTTTCTCAGATTATATTTCCATTTTCTTTTTAAGCAAATGTACAATTTAGAATGAATTCTAAGATAACATAAAGCATATTTTAAAATAATCTCCACAACTTCAAAAATAGAAAAAAAAAAAAACCCACATTATTAGAAATACCTTCACCTGTATTTAGAGTAGCCGTTAAAAAAAAAGTCATCATTTATAATAGATGCATTCCTAACCAAATGGATATTGAAAGAAAAAGGTGCATTTTGCTAGCTCTATCAGAAAGGGCCTTGCAAATAGCATGTAGACAATTACAGTTCTGGGAACATTCAATTGGCCACCTATCTTTGCTAAATTACAATAATGTGCATTTTGGCAAATCATATCATTTTACAAAGTCATTTTAAATGTACACTGTGCATTTCTTCTCTTACCTCTCAAAGTAATTCCCCAGAATTCTTCAAACTTAAAGGAATATGCAGATAGATCCTGAATATTCCTTCAGGACCAGGTTTTGCAGAGTGTGAGTGCGTTTTCCAGCTAGACTGCATGTTCCTAGAAGGAACCACCACAAAGACTCACATCCATGGGTGCGGACACTGCGATGGTAAGCAGATTGGAGTGAGTGACATGTTTTTCAGAGGCCCTTCTTACTGCAATAAAATGATGGTAAATGGTCGATCAACACCTCTCCTTCATCAGAGGCTGTCAGCATATTGTCCCTTCGAGGTACTAAGATCAGCTTATAATTTTCAGAACTTAGAGTCTTTTCATACAATTTCATCGACTGTATAATACTGTTCATATTCATTAATGATATCACCTTCTAATGTATGAAAAAGTGATTTTGAGAAATGAGGGTGGAAGCATTCAAATGCATAGTTATAATAGATGTCCATGGGGCTCTGGATAGAAAGCTAGTGATTTCATCTGTCTACTTCTGATGTCATTGAAGAGTATTATCTTATGCATAATTAACAGGGTTTTGAAAGGTTGAATATAAAACATTATAGCGTTTCTTGTCAACTTACAATGGAAACTCTAGTGTGACCAATACAAATAACCTCTAAGTGAGCTCTCTATCAAATCTGGAAAAATGAGAAACACTCTACCATGTTGGTGCATCTCAGTTTTCACAGGCCCTCTCTGCTGTGTAACTACACAGAGCAAAAGAAAATCTATCTGCAGGCTGTTAGAAATTCTGGCTCATTTATATCTCACAAGTGACAATGCCTATTGACCTTAAACTTGCACAAAGTACATTGCTAGTACAACCATATCAATCTCATGTGTAACTACAGAAAACCGTTAAGTGTCTTAACTCACGGGCAAGTGTCTCACCAGCTAGGGCATTGGGCCCATAGAGCAGGGGGTGGTAGAAACATGAGAAGCCACACAAATCTTGTTCATATTAAGCATGGTGGTTTATCAAACCTTTTCAGTAGCCCCACTTCATTCACAAAATAGGATGACTAAAAGACCTTCCTTCTGTTCCTGACTTGATTCAAAATAATCAAAGCTTGCAATCCTTATGCTAACATTACAGCTAGCAGTCTGTAAACTATGGAACAGTGTTAGTCAAGTCCTTGCTGCAGCTCCAAGATAAAAAGCAGAAGACAGGACCCCTGAGAAGATGGGTGACTGAGCAGACTGGAGAACAAAAGATTAAATCCTAGATTTTGGGCTTATGACATATTCAGCATTAACACATACTTGTGCCAGGTGTTGTACTAATTTGAACAGGGTCACTTAGGAAAATCAGACTCTTCTTGTAGCTGCACATAAGCAAGTATTTCAAAATAAGACATTTCTAAAACCCAGAATCAAGGATGCCTAAATGTACACACTTAATATTAATTAAACCTATGCCTCTGTGTATTGTGATGCATCCTCATTTGGTGCAAAGAGATTATGTATAGTGCCCATCCCTGTGTCTTGTTACCTTCATGATTTTATCTGATGTAAGTATGGCTGTCCCTACCTTTTTTTAGTTATCGTCTGATTATAAAATCATCTTCCAACCTTGGACTTTGAGCCTGTGCTTGTCTATATCACTCCTGTGAGATTCCCGTATGTGTCAGACATTGGGTTTTGTTTTTAACCCATCCAGCCACAAATCTATGCTTTTAATCAGAGGGATGGATAATTTTCAAATATTTTAATACAGGATCCAAGACTATAAATGTCTTGGTTTGGAAAAAGAGAAACAGAACACTATTCTTTGAATAACCATTTTAGAAGGGTATTAGCTGACTAAGTCACTTTTATCTCAAACAGAGTTTGGCACCTATCAGGCATTCAGCAAATCATTGCTGAGAGAATGAATGGTTGAGCCAACATTTTTATCAAAATTAAAAAATACCACATAAAATTCATTCCAACAGACTTCTAAATAGGTAACAATTGGATGTGAAAAAGAAATTAGGGCATCCTTTTGCTACCAATAGACTCTTTGCTAGCTATAGACTCTTTTCATTCCAAAATGCCACCAGGACAAAAGGCAGCTCTCTCTAGAGATTAGGAGAAGTTCAAGAAAGCTTATCTTGCCCAAAGGAAAAGAAGCCATTTATACTGAAGGATACTTCCTATTTTAGTGAGAAAACATTCATTTTGTAACAATCCATACCCCTTGCATCATCATCAGCATGCAGACAATAAAGAGCATTCCCTCTACTTTCGGGTGCAGCCTTTGAAAAGCATCTTAGAGCAACAGGTCCACTCTGAGAAGTTCATCAACAGGCAGCGACACAATCAGACTCCAGAGATGCCAAGCAGATCAGAGACACGACAAACTCACACCTTTCATAATTCCTTTACAACAAATCTTTCTCTTTAATTATCATTTTAAGAAGTCACACAAAAGCAATTCCAGCCACACACCACATTGAAATGTGAGTGATTTGCTGGAGACTTGATAACACTGAGAAACAAAGTCAAATATTCTTGCCAAGTGAAAGCATGAAGGGGAAAAAAAAAAAAAAAGAAAGCCTGACTCTTACAGTTACCTTCAAGGTAAAATTAATTATTAATTGGCAAAGCCTGGACATGGAATGATTGTTATCAATATTTTAATACTTTCCGTGCTAATTTCATTCTCACCCTGGCAGCCCCGTGACAGCAGAAGCAAGAGAGGTCTGTTTACCTTCGGTGAGGCTTGCCAGAACGATCACCTCAAGAAGGTTTCCAATATTTTGAAATGCTTTCAGTCTTCCTCTTCTTGAATTTCTAATATTAAACAAACGGAGAGAAGATTCCCATTTCCTTCACACAAATTAGCAGTTCTACCTGCACCTCTGCTTGCTGGTTTAGAGAGATTGGATTGCTAATTTCGAAGCATTTACTTTTTAATTCCTGCCCACGAAAGATGTCATTCACACTGTGTTCAGCCTGGAGTTTTAACACAAAAGTTTTGCGATGATTCCTGCAACGTGAACTCAGTGAAATTCGAAAGTTAATTAGCTGGATTCAACCTAACTCATCTATATTGATCCAAACTGGCAGAAAAGTCTAGCCAAAATACATTGGATTTCAGGTTTCAGCAGTGTGGCAAAGAAACTCAAGGACTAAGGGACGCACGTGTCACAGATGGTGTATGGACGAAGAAAAGGAATGAAGAACATTCCATTTTAGCTCTTTCAAATCTATTGTACCAGAGAGAAAACAGCATCTTAGAAACCTGGAGGTGTCAGTCCAAGAAAATCGCAGACTTAAAAGGTGAGCTCCACTGTCTCAGGGACAGAGTCATGGCCCTTACACGCTAGTACCTAGGCTCCTGGGAAAGATGAAGGGACTATCAGCAGGGGTTTGGAATTACGTGAGCTTTTAAAGCCTGGAGGGAGGGGAATGTTCTGGGACAGTATTCAGTAGAAAAACGTCACATTCGATTTTTTTAAACTCAAGTCCACTGTTCTGCAGAACCCTTAGACTGCTCCCCGACCCCAACTTGCCTGTGTCTATTTTTAACATCATACACCTCTATGGATCTCAAATAATCAGCCAATTACTTGCAATCACCTGCAAACTGGGTTTAATCCGAAAACAGCAATAAAAAAAAAAAAAAAGCAGTTTGGAACATGAGGGTGTCAGGTGAGGTGAGGTCGCTCAAAACAAAAGCAGCATTCTTCCACCACGTTGAAGGTGTGTTATAAACAGAGTCTTTTGGAGGAAACGGGCAATTCAGTTTCTGGGTAGGAAGGAGTTTCCTCCTTCCCACCACTGGGGCAGCAAAGCAGATCGCCCCCCTCAGAGATACAAGTCATGTCTCTTCAGGCTGATTCACTGGAGTCTAGAGCGCACAGTGGGGTCTATGAGCAAGAACTCGCTTCTAGCCTCCCATCCTCCTGCAGAAGAGGCTTCTGTATATTAATATGCACATTTTGTGTCCCCTCCTGACCTCCAGTTTTACCTATGATCTGTCTCAGCACAGATGGCATCTCCGTCTGACCCAATTATTCCTGTAAGCCCTGGTCAGAGCAGGGGGCCGTGTTCTGGTCAGCCACTCTCTGGGACCCGGCCATCATCCTCAACTCTTAGCTCTTTCTCACCCACCACATCTAAACAATCACTGAGTGAGGCTACTGATTCTATCTTACTGGGTTTCAAGTCTATCCAGGCCTCTGTCCCCACTGGTTCATCACTCTTGCTTCTTACAGTCTCTAAACACTTCCTGTACCAATCAATGTCCCTCTGGCCCATGCAGTCTCAGCATCTCTCTCTCTCCATCTTAAAATCCTTCTGGATGGTGCACTCTGGTAGTCAAGCAGTTTGGTTCACTGGCATAGTCTACATACATCCCAAGGTCCCCGGTTCAAGACCCAGGTCCCTAGAAAACAACCAAGATAAACAACTAAATAAAAATAAAATGCTGCTTCTTCCTCCTCTCTCTTTCTGCCTTCCTACTCACCTTTCTGCCAGCACTTTCCCTTTAAAAAATTCTTTGGCGCTTCCCCCTGCCTTCAAGAAAACAGCCATGCTTCCCATCACACATTCAGCTTTCTTGCTGAATGACTCCTCCTCTCTCAAATGCTGAGCGTTCTTCCCCACCTCAAAGACTTCTGTGCTTAGGCTAACCTCCCCTTAGAAGAGTAATTTCTCTTCTAAGAGATGACAAGGAAAATAGATACAGCTCTTTATATTTTGTTCATGAACTAACCTTGTTCATCATAGCCTTTTATTGCTATTTCACTGGAGCTAAGATTTCTAAAGAGAAGAATATTCAGAATGCAGCCATAAAAAGTCTAAGCACACCTACCAGATTCTTGTCGGTGTTGTAACTTACTGTATTAACTTATGTACTCCTCAGAGCAAACCTGTATGTTGGTCCACTTATCTCCCCCATTTTACAGATGAGGAAACTGCGACACAGAATGATTAAGCAAAGATGATGAGGACCAGGATTAAACCAGGTCCGTAAGGTTCTAGAGTTTACTACTAAGCCTGACTGATACTCCAGAGACAGAAAGAAGAGGCAGACAATGCCAAATGCGCACCATCTGACATTAACAAAATCCTGCCACGTCAGAGTTGAGGGTAGTAAAAATGACCTGAGTGTCCAGTCTGCAAATCTCTGCAAGTGCTACCTTTGCAATTCAGAGATTACAAGCTCCCAGCTCTTCTGTGCAAAATTCAGCAGGGGAAAATTCCCCACGTTATAGTAACATTTTAGGCCCACTTTAAGGAACAATAAAGTAGAATTATCACACTGCAGAGTTATGCTGCTGCCAAAACTAAAACTACGTAATTAATATTCGAGAAAAACATGGGTTCTCGATGCTTTGAAATCTACACTGCATGTCATTTATAGTTTATTAACAAAATTAGATGCAGCCTTTTCTATATTAACTGCTGTACATTTTTCTGATGTTAAATCAATACAGTTTCCATTCTTCATGTAACAGAAATTTAGAAAATTAAATACATTAGACAAATGGTCATAATGCAACCATAAAATTAAATCTCAAAGATTAAAATGATAGCTATTATTTATCATGCATATTTGCATCCGCAAATAGTAAAAGTCCTAATTGTTTGCCTTGGGTTCTTATAAACATAAAAGTAAAATATGGATTAACAGACTGGCCTTTTCCCTCTTCCAGAAAAAAAATCCTTGGCACTGAATATGTGGTCAATAAGAGAAGGATCAATTCCTGTAATAAGCCCGTGGAGTTGCTAGAGCATCTGCTACCTAGTATATTTTAAGTAAGGGAGAGGGGTAGAAACTTACTTATATCTGGTATAGGGAATCTTATTTAAAAATAATAAGAGCATTTTAGAAATTAACTGACAAAACAAAAACTTTAGCAATGTAAAGCAAAATATTTTTAAAGCAGTCTGTGTACCCGGGTATTCAGTCGTTCACATGTATTTACTGAGCACAGACTAAGTGCTGACATGGTCCTATGCCTGACGAAGACTCATAAGTGAAGACACCTTGTCTCTGGACAGTTGTGTCCCAGTGGGAGGCTGTACAATCACATACAATGTCAACAAGAAAGCCGCCTAATGAGGTGAAACTAGGAAACTAGAAAGTGGATGAAATCTCACTCACTTCCTGCCATCCCCACTTGAGCTTGATCTCTACAGGGAGTTTCTACTCCAAATTAGCCTTCTCCCTCATCCAGGACTTAACTGCCATTTCCTCCCAACTCAGTTCTTCGACGGGAAAGGCCCATGAGATGTAGGTATGTATGACCGAGAGCAACTTGCACTTTACCCAGTGGTGTCTGCTAACCCAGAGGATGAGTCACTGATTGAAACATTCAGGCAAAAGCAGTCCATGTTACATGGAAAGTAGGATCATTTGAGGGAGAGCTTTCTGGGTCCTGAAAGGTTCAGTTTAGGAATTCCTGGTCTCTGGAGGCACACAGGTTAACCTTGAATAACATGACTTTGAAGAAGAATCTGTAACCCAGAACATTAGCCAAACGAGTGATCCAAAAGGGTGGAGATAAAGAGAAGATGGCCTAACAAATAGGATAGGAAATTTAAAAAGGAGAAGCCATAGTCATCAGCAACAAAACAAGTCCAGAAGAATATTTCCACTCATTGAAAAATTATCCAAAGAGGCAACTGATTTTTCTGGGTCCTAACAACCCAAAAACCCACTGAAATGTGACATCGTGATCTTTTAATACCAAAGATACTAAAGCCAATGAGAGAATGCATTTAATGTTATCAACTGAAAACTTGCTCCATTCAGAACGGGGGCTCTGCTCCTACTGAAAAATGAACAAGTGACTGAAATCCTGCCGTGCGGACACAAGTATTAAACCTTCAGCTCACTTTGGTTCAGGAAATCATGGGTAATAAGCGGGGTAATAAGCACTGATCAAGCAACGAGTTTGAAATGTGTCCATCACATCAAGAAAGGGATTTGAATGTTGACACTCAAGTCCACATCCACAGCACTGCCAAGTACCTACAAGCATCACCAATAAGTCCAGAATCTTCTTTCACCCACAACCACCGAGTTAAGAAGACATTGAACACTGAGCACTGGGTGAGCAATCAGCACCAGCTTTTTTTAGATTTAGCCCAGTTCACTTAAAAAAAAAAGTTCCAGAAAAATACTCTATTTCATGAAGAAAGTTTTCCTCTTACTTGCAAAAAAATGTTTGTTGATCTGAACAAATCCATGCTTTGTTAGTAAATTAAACAAAAGTGCTTCTAGCATTCAACCACAATGAAACATTTCATCTTGCCCTCATTATTTGCCATTTCCATGCTTCTTCAAAATTTCTGAGTACTTCCCCATGCACACCACAGTGACAGGAGAAAATTCTATGCCCCAGCTAGTTTCAGCCAAGTAGATACCTGGAAATGCACTGTCACTGAGAACGCTTATCATTAAGCCCTTTTCAAAGGGCTTATAAGCTTCCAGTGCCAAGCAAAGTAGATAAGCATTTTTAGAAAAGAGTAGAGTCCTACTTTCAATTTCATGAGAGGATTGTCATGGAAAAGAGCCCCCTATGCATTTGCCCCACACTCTCCTGGAGGTAATAATCACTTGTCTGTATTTTAATTGTTCCCCTCAAGTGTCTGTATTCTACTAGGCTGGAGAGTTGCACTTGAGGGCATGCATTGTATCTTGGTCACTGCTGGCAACAAAGTACCCAGCATATAGTAGATGCTCAATAATAACATTTTGTTCTCTGGATGAAAGCCTCCCAGAGGGGTGATGGTGAAAATGTAAACCAGGTACATTTTGAAGGAATTACCAGACCTAAGCTCTCTGGATCTTGGGGTCCATTTCTTTTCTGATGAAGCTAAATTCTCTTCAGGACAAAGTGATGCAGTAGAGCTGGGGGAGGATCTGGTGGGTTACTGGCAACTTTAACTCTACCAGCAGTCATGGTATATTCCTGGCAGGTAAAAGAAGTTCATTTACACTTAACCCAAGACCTAGAAACAGAGATGAACAAAAAAGAGAGCTTATTCAAAATCTGAATTCTCAAATAAGACCAAATATGCTGTCTGGGTGACTGCAAGTTAAGTGACTGGATGAGTTAAATGTACAGGGTCACATAGCCTGCGAGCAGCCATGTCAAGGCATTCCTCCAGGAAATCTGGCTGCAACGCTCTCAGCCACTGTATTTGTTTCCTATAGTCTTTCTAAAACATGACTTCAGGATCAAAACTGCAGAAAGCTGTTTTCTCATAGTTCTAGAGTTCAGAACTGTGAACCCAGCGTCACCAGCTCACACCAAGTGTCAGAAGCATGGTCTCCAGAGGAGAATCTCTTTCAGAGTCTTCTAGTTTCTGGTGTTGGCCACAAGTCCTTGCTGTGACCACATCAGCCAATCACTACAATGTTTTATACCAGCATCTTCAAAGCTCAATGCTCCTTCTTCATGTGGCCTGTGTGGGCGTGTGCGCGCATGTGTGTGCGTGTGTGCGCGCATGTGTTCACACTCAGGTACATACTCTTCCTCTGTGTCTCTCTCTTAAGGACACCTGCGGTTGCACTTAGGTATCACTGAGATAAGTCTCTGATCATCTCCCATCTCAATATCCTTAACATCATCACATCTGCAAAGACTCTTTTTTCCCAAATAAGCTAGTATTTATAAGTTCCAGGTGTTAGGACCCAGGGCCCCAGTTTTTTTGTGGGGAGGGGTGCATTTTTCAGTCTACCACACCCATTCTACTCAGCAATAAGCATTTTTAAAAACTTGAATAAGTTCTTTGTTTAAAAAAAAATGCAATGGCTATTACAAATAAATGTGAAGCTGGAGATTATTTAATTTTCAAAGTTCTATCAACATCCTAAAGATTACTTACTAAATTTAATACACTTTATTCTTTTTTTAATATGTATTGAGATTGGCACTCTCTGGCCACCTAGCAGATAAGGCCACCAGAAGTAATTCACAGATATCCCAAGGACACAGGTTCAAGACTCAGGGCCAGGAAGAAAAATTAAGATAAACTAAATTTAAAAAATAAAATAAAATGCTTCTTCTGTCTTCCTGCCTGCCTGCCTACTCGCCTTCATTCCTGCCTGCACCTTCCCTTAAAAACAAAAATAACATTATTGAGGTAACTGATATGCACAATAATATTAGGTTACATATTCAGGTTCATCCAATATATGACAACACACTATGCCCACCAGCAATTTACCAAAACTCCCCCACCCTTGTCCATTGGACTTCCCACATCTTCTTCCCTCCCCCCACCCCTCCCTCCACTCCCTGCAGGTAACCTCGGCTCTACTGTCAGTGTCCAATGGTTGCTTTTGTTTTGTCTGTTTGCTTTGTATCTTTAGAATCCACATATGAGTAAACACTCTTCTTGAAGTCACTGATTTGACATGCAAACCCTCAAACATGGGTAAGGATGGTCGCTCTTAGGAAAGCATTTCCTTGGCTCCATCCAGGCCACTGAGGCTCAATCGACAACTGCCAGAAGGACCCAGTGGAGAGCTGCTCCCACTACAGACTACAGCACCTTCTCCATTCTCACTGCTCTCACGAGCCTCCTCTGAAGCGAGTCGGTGAGAAAGTGCCCGCCATTATCCGCCTCACCTCCTGCTCCATCCTCTCTCCTTCATACAGTCTTTCCCCCCCACAACTAACATGAACTTCCTCTCTGTTTTTCTCGGCTCTCAGCTCACCTGAGATACTTACCCGCCACCCTCATCAGCCCAAGTCTATAACCTTCCACGAGTTTTTAGCTTCATTCTTATTTACTGCAATAAGCATATGAAAGGATGTTCACCACCACTAATCACGAGGGAGATGAGTATCAAAATCATGTGAGGCATCACTTCACACCCAAAGGATGGCTACCACAAAAAACAAAGAGCAAGAGTTGCCAAGGTGTGGAGAAACTGGAACCCTTGTGCACTGCTGTGGAAAGCAGTATGGAAGCTGCTTAAAAAGAAATATCAGAACTGAAAAAAGAAATATCACAGGATCCAGCAATCCCACTTTCCACTTGTGAGTGTGTATCCCAGAGCACTGAAGGCAGAATCTCAAAGAGGTATTCTGCACACCTATGTTCAGCACAGCATTATTTATAATAGCCAAAAAGAAGAAATAACAGAAGTGCCCATTGACAAATGATGGATGAACAAAATGTGATACACACACAGAGAGAGAGATTATTCATGCTTACAAAGAAAATTCTGGAACATGGAACAACATGGCTGAACCCTGAAGACATTATGCTAAGTGAAATAAGGCAGTCACAGAAAAACACAAAACTCTATGGTTCTAGTTCTAGGAGGTAGCTAGGACAGTCAAATTTATAGACAGAAAGTTGGTTGCCAGGACCTGCAGGGAATCCAGCGGGGAGCAGCTGTTGTCTAACGGTATGTAACCTGTCTTACAAGATGAAATATTCTGGAGATTGGTGCACAGCAATGCGAATGCACTTAACACCTCTGGGCTATACACTTAAGGAACATTGGCGTTAGCCTATCTTACCCCAATTTTTAAAAATTTAACAATTTTTACAATTAAATTGTTTAACAATTAAACAAACATTTCTGGGTAAAAAGGTGTCCAGCCTAATTCAGAGAGTTCTTCCTTGTCTCTGCTGCTTTACTATAACTGTAGAGAAGTTGTGAGTAGGAATGGCTGGCCTCGCTCCTAACTGGATTTTCTTCCTTTTCCCAAAGGAAAAAGATCGAGTTTTCGCCTTGACTAGTTCCAAAGCATTCAATATGGCATTCTTCACATAGAAAATTGAATTGTTGCAAAAATGATGGAGTCAAATTGAAATAAAATTGTATACTACCTAAAAGCAACAGGAGACTGAACAATAACAAAATTAGCCCAAAAAGAAAAGGTACTGGAGAAAAAGTAATGTCTACAACAGCAACAACAACAACAAAAACGTAAAAATTAGAAATACTTTTTCTTCCATTCTTTATTAATATGAAAGGGTCAAAAAGTCCATAATTGACTGTGAAATAGATGGAGCGGCTTCATTTGTATTTCCAAAGGACACTGGCTACATACCTCGTGATACAGTTGAGATCAGTGTGTTTCAAAGGTAATGGGTCCTGGTTAAAGCACTTTGCTGGGTCTGACAGGTCGGGTAAAAACTGAGTCAGCAGGTCTGGGATAAGGCCTGAGAATCCAAATATCTGATCGGTTCCCAAGTCATATCGTTCTTGTCGGTACAGGGACCATTCCTGGAGAGCACTGGCTGGGGTCTGCACTTTCTTGATTTGATGTCTAGAAACATCAAAACATGGAACTGGAAATGTCAGTCCAAACTGGGCTTCTTACTCCTTGACATTTTTACAAAACAAAGGAAAACACTTTGCCTCCCACTAGGCCCTTCCCTCCACCTAAAGTCTTACTCAAAAAATTGGGAGATTTAAGAAGACATGTAACCTAACAGGTTAAGTTTCAAGTAATGCAGGCATGGGTTTGGCAGTGTCTGGTAACGTACTTCACTCTGAAAAAAGAACTCAAAACAGGGCTTCAGCTAGATTTTCTAATTGCAGGAGAATGCATTTAAGAGAAAAAGAATCATAGACCAAAGCAGCAGCACCTCTAGCAAGGATATAAATTCAGATTCCTTGAGACCTGGTGATGAGTTATCTTTCAGCTTTGATAGATTCTAAGTCAGAGACCACGCATTTACTGGTACCTTTCTTAACGTGACCATCCTGCCTGCAGTAAGGCAGGTGGTAAGAGCAGTACAACAGAGTAACGAATGCTGTGTGTAAAAATGAGGAAGACTAACTTTGAAAGAAAACTAGACTCTTCAGCCGGCAAAATAAGCAAATTCAATTCACAGACTGAGTGATGCATGAAGGAAGTCACAAAAATCGGCGCATAATTTTTTACCGAATATATGCAGTGCATGGAGACCACAGTCTCACTGAAATCTGTTTGGGTGTATCTGTGATTTAAGAGAACAGGACTATATATCAATACAATTTTAGTTCATATCATCTTAGCTAGAGAGTCAAAACTGAGTAGTTTATGATTACTCTGGGCCATTGAGATGAGTCACCTTTTTCCTATGTCTTGTTAAAATGAATACATCTTTAGAAATCAACATAGAAGTAAAATTTAAAAAATGCATCCCTTTATTAAAACCCAAGCCAGATACACTCCCGAAACCATCCATAATATTGTAATGGAAGATTCTGTCTTGAGGAAATCCTTTCCAAAAAAATTAAATGTGAGGTTTATTTCCTAGGATGTTTCACATATAGTAAAAACAAAACCAATCATAATGGGTCTGTTGCAGGGATTCAAATTAGTCACATCATGTGCCACCAAATTTCTCATATACACACAGCACCTCTCACATTATAACCCAGTAAGTCTGCAACAGAGCAAGCGTTAACACACCTTCTCCAACACTGGCATTACAATGAAAGTCTACTGAATTTTCATTATTGGAAGCATCAGTATTTCTATGTGCATTTATTCCTAGGGACCTAAAAGAATAAAATCCACCAATTCCCTCAGTCCTGCTTAGAAAATGAAGTCATAATAACAATAACTCTCAACTTGCAAACAAGAGCCTGAAATATTAAGACACTGTATAGTTGATATAAGGATCTGGATAATAAAAATGACATACTGACCCAAGAACAAGCAAACATATCCCTTAAAACAACTGCCAAAAACATACAGTAATATGTACCAATAGTTTTACAGCTTCTTTCCATATTCAACAGTAAGGCAGCTTTACAAAATGTGATGCAAACAATGTTTTTATTACTCAGGGTCAATTGTGTTTTAGTCTTAGGAAACAGAATAGAAAGGACTCAATAAAGGCAGAAGATGAATGGTGATGTATTAACCAACTTCATGTGACAAAAACAAGTTTGGGACCCTACGTCACACCACACACAAAAACCAGTCCCAGGTAGATTAAGGATTTTACCATGAAAAACACAACTTCAAAAAATTTTTAGAATTCTTAAAAATATTCAGAGACACATACATAAGATCTTGCCACTTCACATAGCAATGACACTGTTTTTTGTTGGATTTTTTTTTTTTAGCGGCAAAAACTGAAGAAAAAAATTTCAAGATGCTCATTACTTCTGCCTGCAGAGAAAGGAAGATGAAACCCCAAAAGGATTTAAGTTAATTGGCTCTTCTTTGTTTGGACAGGAACTCAAACATGCTTTTCATAAACCTTATTTGCATATACATGAAACCAGAGGCAATAGAAGTAGTAGATCTTCCAGGATCCCAGGAAATACCTGAACCCCAGGAGGAGCTCACTCTGTGCAGGGTTACAAGAGAAAGGCAGAGACTCCAGGGTACGGTCACACACTCTGAAAGTAACTAGATAAATGAGAGGCCAACAGCTTCGACTTCCACATGAGGGTGTCATGATTCTCACGGCTACTGAAACCAAGCTGTGGTCCAAACGCTGATCAGTCAGAATGCCAGCCCAGTGGGGCTCAACTGTTGGAGGGAAAGGGAGAAAGAAAGGCCCGGATGTATAGAGAAATACTGTAACAATTACAAGTGGGAAAGAGGGAGAGCGATTAGGGCTGCTAACCAAAATTCATGTTTTCCTTCCACTTTGACACCACAGTCATTATATACCTCATCACTGCCCTTAATTTTTAGTTGGATCGCCCCAAAAACTGGATATGACGTCCAACATAATTTTTGTTCCTTTTTAATTACTTTGTCATCTTTAAATGCTTGCCTTCTTTGGAGGATAGCTTGATCACATTTCAATGTAAACTGCTTGATAGTAAATGGGTATTTCTAGGATAGATGCTGGAGATGCAGAGATGAGCGAGACATGGTTCCTGCCCTCAAGTCACAGGTGCAGCAGAGAGTGTGGATATGCAGTAGCAACAAGGTAATACGTGGGGTCGCCTAGAAATATGTGACAGCCAGTGAGACCTACCCAGGAGAGAAGGTCATGACTATATATAAAATGTGAGCAGGGAAAGGAGAAAACAGCAATTTTAAAAAAGCAATTCTTCAAGACAAAAATATAAGCCACTAATGTGAAATATATCTCTGATGTTTAGAATTACTAAAAATTTCCTGTGCCTTTGCTGGGAGTTATTTCTGTCCAAATAGTAGCTATATTATTTACACTTCTGGATTCTTAGTCCAACAAAATTTATTTTGATGAATTAAACCTGAGTGATCTCACGCTCTCTCTGATGAATGAGAAAATCTAGTGGAATTAACAAATACCCTAGTGTCTTTTACGCGTCAGGCAATGGAAAAAAAACCACCAACACAAATAAGCTAGAGTATCTGCTCTTAAGGAATAGTACACTACTTTTTAAAGAAAAAAAAGCATACAACTGAATAAGAACCTATTTATAGAAACTATATTGCCTGTAACAGACATACTTGTAAGATTCATAATTATTTTTAAATGACATCTTCTAGTTTATAGCTAACTTTTCGTGGAAAGGAGCAATGGGTAAACTGATCACAAGCATGCGTGTACCTGCACACACACGCACACGAGTACACACAAATATGCATGTATGTATGCTCAGTGCACCATGAACACACACATGCACACAAACTGTATGTGCGTACACTCCGTGCAAACATGAATGTGCACATGTGCACGCTGAAAGTCTCAAACTTAAAATCTCCATATAACACACCAAAGCATCAACCAATTGCTGCTTATATTTGAACCTGTTTCCAAATGACTAAATCCCAAAATATTTTGCTGGATAGATACTTTGATAATGGCAGGTCCCCAAACATATTTTATTTCAAGTTTTATTTCTAATGTTCCAGAAGCAGCAGGGGGCAATCTAACGTAGGGAACCTGCTGTGGAAGTTGTGAAAGCGAAAGCCTGGCTAACATTCTAGAGCCACTTGAAAAAAAATCTCCACTTTTTGCTGAATACAAAATATGGCGTACAGGGAGCGAGGAAATATACATCGGAGAGCACAGATCCAGAGCAGTAAAATAACAGAAGGTGAAGGGTCCACTCTGGGCTAAAATAAGATGAAATAAAATGAAATAAATATAAAATAAAATTTAAAAAACCTCTCATACCGGCTAAGAGAAATCTATGAAGGCATATAGACATCCTAGGATTTTTGTTCTAACTTTGCCTGCAGGCACTTCTGAGCCCAAATAACTGCAGATCTGGGAATAACAGGTGTTTATTGATTTCTTTGTGATTTTTCTCTTTTTTCTTTCCTTTTTTTTTTTTTTTTCCTGTGGTACTGAGACAGAAAGACATATGTATTCCATATGTAACACTTGAGAAAATGAAAGGCCACAGAAACACTGAACAGATGTGGGGAGCAGGGACCCACTTTCCTCGCTGCAACTCAGTGTCAATGGGCAAATGCTTTCTGGATATTCTTCTTAAAAGGAAACGGCATCAAAGTTCCCCATTAAAAATACTAACTGACAAGAAGTTGAAACGTTAGCATGAACATCTGTACTAATCAGAAAGTAGCAAGTTTGACTCTCCTTCGTCAAGGACTTACAAGAAATACCACACAATCATTAAAGGCATTCAATAATTTGGTTTTACTCACTTGTGAAGCTTAAAGGAGAAAAAGAGAACAAACTTGTCTCCCAAATTTTTCGTTTTTTTAAAGCCTCTGACTGTGAGGTCAAGCTCACCTCTGACTGTGAGGTCAAGCTGCAAAATGACACATCCAAGTTGATTTAGTCTAACAGGTACCAAAAAGTTTACGAAACAAGAGTGCATCAACTTCCATGTGACGAATCATCAACACTTATCTAGCTGTCCTTTGACGTATCTGTGGGCTACAGACTTCCCTTCATCATATCAGGATGGGTCCCCTCTTCTATTTCCAGTCTCTAATGATGTTTAAAGGGCGAAAGAAGCCAACATACAAAAAACACATAAAATAGACAAAATTTCATTTCTCCCCAATTTTAGAAGCAAATGTTATCCTCTAATTCAGTACAGGGCTGAGTTTTAAGAGCAAGGGCAAAACCTCCCAAAACTGTCAACAAGGAAAGAGAAATTGGATGTTGGACGGTGCTGTGATTTTGCCAAAGGTGGTGAGGTCTGGAATTGAGAGAGGAAGGGGGAAATGGGGAAGGAGCGGGGTTTTCTTAGTCCAGTTCGGGAGCACATGAAAAGCAGTGAACAGAGCCTGGAGAGAGAAGGGATGTAGAAAACTGAGCCAAGAGTAGGAGGGGTCCTGGCAAGTGAGCAGGAAGCTCTGGGGTCCCAAAGGAGACACAAATTCCTCTAGGGGCAAAGCCAGTTGTGTGTAAATATCCCTACATATGGGAAGTGGGGAACTTGGGCAGCCAAGAAACTGCAGGGCAGACTAATGGCAGCCTGTGCTGGCCAGCGGTGTCCTGCAAGGGAGAATTCCTCATTCAAGAATTACAGGTTCATAAGGACCCAGATTTTTTTTTCAAAGGTGGCAGCAGCAGCTGCAGTCCACAGATGGAGCTGGGAAAAAAAACACCCTGACCAGGAGTTACATTCCCCTATGACACCACCATATTTTCTAGAGCAACAATCCAATGCCTGTAAAAGGAACCAGAGAAAGAAAGGTGAGGAAGGGAGAGAATAGGAGACAGATAAAAATCTCATTCAACAGAAGAAGCTATGGTTAGAGAAGCAGGTTAGATAAAAAATATGCAGGGGCCCTTGCTTCTATTGTTATTTTGAATGTCAATTGAGGCTCTTTTTCTACCCATCAGCTTGCATTTGGGGGTGGGTGGAAAATGCTAGAATGTTAAGACAGCAAAAGAAAAGAGTACATGTGTCCAATGATTTTAATGTGTGTGTGTGAACATAAACACACACACACATGCGTACACACACTCCTTCTAATCTGGCTAAAGCTTCTTAAAAATTACAAAAGGCCTCCTTCAGAGCATCCCTGCCACTCCACTTTCTGTGTGGACCTGAACGTTTGCATGTTTTCTTGTGTCTCCCCCATTACCTAACGCACACAGTTTGAGCCATTTTTAAATGAGTTAGTCTTTATTGAATTATGACTTCCAGCAGGCACTAATAACAAAATTCAAATTGTTCTGGCATACAAGAACGCTGAGAGTGCTGGGAAGCAACAGAGTTTTTAAGAGAAGGTCGAAGAACCACCCACCAAGTGTCTGTAGTCGCCAGGTACCGCTTGATGAAACGCTTCAAAGAGTTAATTAGATTTGCTATGAAAAAAAAAAACAAAAAAACAAAACAAAACCCAACCTATCGTGAAGAGCCCACACTCTAGGAGATGCAGATGATGAAGAACTGTTACTGGCACACCCAGGGTGCAGTCCAAAGGAAAGCTTAGCAAAATAAAGTTTTCAGATTTTCCTAGCGCTGTCTCTCCAGTGGACACAATGCAATTAGCAACACATCAAAAGGAGAGGAAAGCAAATTTTGCCCCCATGACTTCCTTTTCCTCAAGAAGGTCCTTGTGCTGCTTAAAAGGCATTTTTCGCAAGCAAGGAAGAATGGAGACACTCAGATTCTATCAGGGGTTGCTTGCCGATGAACACCTGCAAACTGAATTTGCTCTGTTTTGTTAACCATTTATTTTGTCTTTACTGGATTTTCAAAGGGAAATGTGATAATCCCACTGTTCTTCAGATGCTCGACAGGATGTTTAATCTAATAAAGCCGCTGCCACGGAATGGATTAAAGCAACACAGGGCCTTCATAATTTGGACTCTGTGAAAGAATTTTAACATTCAGGCTCTGTGAACTCAATCTAAAACACGTCATTGGCAGGATAAAAGGGGACTGTCTAACATCTGCTTTTCTTCTTGAAGCATCTTCAGCGTGTCACCCTTCACATGAGGCCAGGATGAGGCGGGCCGCTGGGGCCCTGTGGATGGCGTCTTTGGGGACAGTGCTATTCTGTCGTAAAATAACAAACCAGTCACACAGTGCTCATCCAGGAGAAATATCGGAGCAGACATAAAGCAGAAGTCAAATCAGAAGGATGTATATTCTATGAAGGATTTCCCCTCAAAAAAACTGATTTATCTTCCAATAAAGGTGACAGACTTTAATTAATGAATTTTAAAATTAAGTCAGTATTTCCCAAACATGTTCTGCACTGACATGTTTCCTTGGCTAGAATGTATATGTGTCTGGCCCCTGTACCATGGAGGTTGTTGCCTCTGAAGGTGTGGGGATTTTCTATTAATGAGAAGGAACTAAAGTGACAGGACAGCTATCATTCCTCTTCATTCCACTCCTTTCAGAATGATCACCTAACAAAAGTTTACCTGTGCAGAAGATATAGACCAGTGATGTACTGTAGGAATACAACAGGAGTCATTTTCATTTCTAGTAGTTACATTGCAAAGTAAAACTAGACGCACCCCGGTGAAGCAGCAGTTGGGTCAACACCTCCCAAGAAGCATGGGGACTGTGAGTCTTATTCAACCCATGCCTCTGGCAGAGCAGGTAGGAAGCCAACAGCCTGCCTTCCTCCCTTCCATCCAGCTCGATTTCTTTCCAGTCACATCTCTACCAACCAGACATCTCATTTCAAGACTTACTAAACCTTTCCTACCTAATACACAACTCCCTGCTCTCTCCTCTTAATTTGCCTTAAACAATATGAGGTCAGGCTCCCTGAAACACTGATTTCATTCAAAATGCACCATTCTTTTAAGTAAAAAGTCCAGACATGCTTTTTAAGGCAGAGTTTTCTGTAATCTGATCATCAAAGCTTTTCTCTAACCTGGCCTATCACAACTTCCCTCAATTACTCCGCAAAAAGAGGCTCCAAATTTGGAGACACGTAGAAAGGAATGGATGTTAACTTTTTTCTCCTACTACCAACTCCTCAGCAAAAAGGAGAAGGCATGTTTCCCTTCCCACACCCTCATTCCAGAAGATAGCCCACCCAACACTGTTGGTACCCAGCCTTTTTTCTTCACCCAGGTGAGAACTAATTCCCAGACAAAGAGACAGCAGGTTCCAGGGGGCAGCACCTGGAGGAAACAGATCTCAAAGGCAGTGGTTGCCAGAATGCACATCGGTGCCACAGCCTTGGGAGCCGTGGACCAGTTTGGTGTGGACACCACCAGGAGAGCCAATCTCCTACGAGTGTTCAGGGCGGATTCTCTGGAGAGTCTAGGATGGACCGGCCAGTGATCTCTTCTGACCTGTCCTTGATGGCAAAAGGCTCAAACCAGGGAAACCATATGAAAAGTGACACTGAACTTCTCCACAACCACAGATGGCAGAGAACCGGATTTGATCTGACATGGACACGGGATCAGTAGTCCTGTTATACTGCTCTCTACACAAGTCGCAAACACTCCCGATGCAGGATTTCCCCCTCTGTCTTTTCCCTCTTTGCCCCTGACACAGGGGGTTATCCAGGACCCTTGGACTCACTTACCGTCCTGTGGAAATGAAAGCAGAAGGAGAGAAGGCCTTTTTACTTTTTGTTAGTGAGTCAGCAAGAGAAAAAGTTACCATATTACTACTATCTGGTTCTGATATTTCCCTGACTCTTTAGAGGACAATAGGAGAAAAATAAAAGCACAGAGGGTTAGGCTACTGCCCCTCAAAACATGCCCCCCACCCCTCTTTGAAGAAAGGGAGCAGGAAACACAAATGCTAGCCAGATTTAATCCCCTAAGGATCTTAGACAAAGGGACCCCGCAAAGAAGGTTCTCCATCTCAGCACCTGAAAAATCAAGAGAAAGGACTAGATAATTTTAACTGATTCTATAATTTTGCTCTGCTCACTCCAGGCTCCGGCCCCCAGAGGAGTGCCTGTAAGCATTTATTACCTATTCTGTTAATTATTGTCCTTAATTAAGTAACACCTTTAAGAAGTACTTAACCATCAAGTGCATGTCTTGCCTCCTTAATTAGAATGTGAGATCCTTGAGCATAATTCAACAAAAATATATTAAGTACCCACTGGGTTCAAGGCATAATATCAGGACAGAGATTTCTCCCTAGGTGGCTGGCACATTACTTGATCCTTAATAGCAGTCATCTTCCATATGAAAGATTTCACAACTCTGCTCCACTGCGGTATTTTTGAGCCTGGATTTTTCAGTTTGCTTTTTTCCCTCCTATGGGCAGGATACCTGGTGTGATGTACGGACAGGCTGGAAGGGGGCTACAGAAAACAAATGAACAGTCTGCCACCCCAGGATTTCTCTTGAGATCTCTGAAATCCGTGAGATGTTGCAGAAATCACAACTGTGATATGGCTAGCTATTCTTATTTTTCTGCTGAGAACAAAACCCACCTCTTGCACGCTCTCATGTGGAGCATTCTCTAATACAGAGTGTTCTTAACTCACCTGTCAGTGATCTTTGGGACAAGTGAGGCCAGCGTTTCCTGCTGTGGGATCAGGCCCCCAGCAGGCAGGGACTTGAATACGGGTAGATTATGGGGAGGTGATCTTAGGAGGCACAATAGTGGCAATGGGGAAAGGAGACAGGAAGAGAGAAAAAACAAAAAAGGGACAGCTGCCACAAACCACCGGGGCCTCATCCCACTGGGGACACGTGGCGCTGCCATGTCCATCAGAAACGTCCCTGCAAAGGATGGGAAAGCAGGAAAGTGGACTCTGACTCCCAGCTCCCGGGGAAGTTAAATCCCCAGGGCTGCATACACAGCACAGAGCTGGAGACAGGTCCCCGAAAAGAAGCAGAGACGCAGAACTAGGAGTGGCAGCTGGATCGTCCACAGGAACCTGCCCAGCAGTCTCACATGGGCTTGGCCAGAAACCCAGGGCTCCTACTTTCTTTCATCCATCTTCGCCACCATCTCCAAGCCGGCAGCTCCAAAAACCCAGTTCCTGGCACACCCTGGTGGCCTGGTGGATAAGTCCACCGCCTCTGGCTGGCACAGTCCATATGCATCCCAAGGACCTGAGTTCATGTCCTGGGGCCAGGGGAACAACCAAGATGAGCAATTAAAATTTTTTAAATGTTTCTTCCTCCTCTGTCTTCCTGCCTGCCTGCTTGCCTGCCTTCATTCCTGCCTGCAACTTTCCTTTTTTTTTAAAAAAAAAAAGGCTCTCTCTTAAAACAAAAAAGAAAGAAAACTGCTTCCTGCTATGGTCTCATCAGTGCCTCCTGATGGGTTTCAGGCCCATGCAGCTTCACATCCCTGAGTCCTAGATGCCTTTCTCCAAATGGGAACCGATGATGGCTTTTATCAAAAAGTGCAGGGGACTGAGAGATGTGACAGCTTTCATGTTTGACAGGTTCAGGTCAGGGATTATGAACTAAAATGTCTCCTATGGTTTCGGCTTTATGACCGTCATCAACAGGGCTCAATGAGAGTGGTTCTCAGCGCAGGGGAGAGGGCCCAGTGGGCAAGGTGGTGAGTGTGGTGATGGTGGGGCCTTGCCAGAAGCGTGGAGAGTTCTGGAGCATCCACTTAACTCTGGCTGACTCCAGTTCACATGACCTCACTGTCTCCTTGAGGAGAGGCCTGAAACCCTGCTGGATACTCATAATGCAGCTATTCCTGATCCCGGCCCAAGGACAGGTAGGCCCTACAACCTGCAGGTAGAGAGGGCGCACGCACTGTGCTGAATGCCAATGAAGATGAGGTCTTCACTACCCGCGAGGTCCATTCCCAAAAATCCCTTTCACGACAGAACAATCAAGAAACCTTATAAAAGTTTATGGAAAACAGGGGCCAACGAGCCCCTACATGAAGACAGCATAACCACCTCTAAAAGCTCGTGTTTCATGAGCACTTACTACCTCTCGGGAGCAGCGTGCCATGTCTTTCATGCATTTATTTATTCCTCCCAACCATCACTTTATTGAAAGGAAACTGAGCCCAGAGAGGCCTGGGGACCTGAGCAGACAAGCAGCCAGCATGGGTGAAAATGTAAACTTCTGTGGTCTCCCCACAGCACTCAGACTTCTCAAGACTAACCTAGAGAGCAGACTACAATGCAACAAAGGAGGTACATGGAATGAAGAGCTTCATGGAGCAAAACTATGCGGCAGACATTACTGGATGATGAATTTCTGGGACTGGACACACGCCCATAAAACTTAGTGGCTCACCATCCAGGACAACTGGATAAAGAAGCTATGGAAGACCCACTCAATGGAATTCTATGCAACTATTTTAAGAGATGAAAGCATGCCCTTGGCAACAGCCTGGATGGAACTGGAGGGGATCCTATTGAGCAAATTAATTCATAAAGGAAAAAGAAAAATACAGAAAAACAGCTGAAAAAACAAAAATCAACCCTTGGACACTAATAACATAAGTGACATTACCAGTGGGAACGGGGTGGGGAGTGGGAGCAAGGGGTCATGGGTCCAATGGACAGTGGGGGAAGGCTTTCAGTAATTTGGTGGTGGATGTGGTATGTTATCATTTATTTGATGGTAAACCTATACATAAGGTTTTTGTAAATCAAAATTACTTTGATAAAAGAGAAGAATAAGATGGTTTTACTCATATGTGGATTATAAATGCATAGATATATAGATATATATGGAGAGAAATAGACACAGACAGACACAGAGCAGGGAGGTCTCAAAAAAATTCATAGGGGTGCATCCTGTGGCCTAGCCATCTAGTACACCCTGGAGCAGTACCATACATCCCAAGGTCCCAGGTTCAAGCCCAGGGGAAAATAATCAATGCAAACAACTAAAAAAAGGGATTCTCCCTCTTCTCTCTTCCTGTCTACTATTCACCTTCATTCCTGCCTGCACCTTTGCTTTAAAAAAAAATTCATAGGATGCAAGAGGAAGGTGGGAACAAGTGGTGGGTGTGTGTAAAATACTCAGACTAAGGAAGAAATTCAATATCCTAAAAAAGCATATAGCTACTTAACAAAAGAAATAATAAAACTTAGTACCTTATAATAAACATCATTTCTCATGACACTGAACTGGGCAGCTCTGCCAGAATGAAGTGACGTGGGACAACCTCCGTCATATCTGTGGTCTCCACTGCATGGCTGGCCCACTCCAGTCTCTCATCCTCCAAGCAGTGGCCGGACTTGCTCACACAGTGGCAGAAGGGTCCCTGGCAGCCGAGCTCGTACTGAGTCCTCATCCCCTTTGGAATGCACTGTCCCAACTTTCTCCACCACGCAGTCCATCATCCCACCAGCCGCAGCAAGTCCCACGACCGAGGCTGGAGTCCAGGGGACCAGCGAGGCGAGCACACATGCAGAACGACACATTTCTATGAAGCCCTGTCCTTGTACATTCACCTTGCTTCGTTGCAGAAGCATCAACTGAGAGGAATTATATTCAGTGTCAGTCACTCAAATGTTGGATCACTTCCTAATCGCATAACTCAGAATGAGTTCTTTCTTCCCAGGCCCACAAAGTACTGAGATGCAGAGTAACTAAATTAAGAATATGGTGAGGGTGGCTCAGGCGGTTGAGACAGCTGGGGTGTGGACCACACAGAGCCCGGACCGGGTTCATGACCAGAGGTGGGGGGCAGGGAAGCAAAACAAAGTAACTAAATAAATAAATAAATAAAAGTGCTTCTTCTCATTCCCTTCTTTCTCTCCTTCCTTTCTTCCTTCCCCTCATAAAAAAAAGAGAGGAGGAAGAGGAAGAGGAACAGAACAGTTACAGCACCAACAACCACCATGTGGACCAACTGCATTCAGCCTCTCAGCCTGGCTGGTGACTGTGACCGGTGACGTTTCTGCATCTCCAAGCCCGGCCCCCAGGAGACACCTCCGGGGCTGGCTCCGCCCCTCCTGCCGCAGCCCCGGTGCTGCCCTAAGACCTGGCTGCCGTCAGCCCCCCTCGTGTCCTCTGCGCTGCTGCACCAGCTTCCATTCCCAACACCCCGTTTGCACATTCTCAAGTCCCAGCGAGAGAAATGGCCCAAGGTACACGTACACTGGCAGCGTCATTGTCACCGCTGCTATGCGCGATGCAGAGGTACCAGCCACACAGGAGCCCTTTCCAGGGACGCAAGCGCGGGTGGAAAGTGCCAATGTTCTGGGGAGGTTTCATGACACGGGTGAAATGAGTCAATTCTATGTGTGACTGGCCAGCGCGGCCCCTCCAGGCTCCTGTTTTCTCATCTGAGGAAAGACGCTAACGGGAGACAATTCAATGAAAGCCTTTACCCCGTCCCCGGGAAGCTCACGGCAGTCAACAGGTCCTAGCAAGCGCTGTACTGGACTCTGAACGGCCGGCGGTTCCACCTGTGACGCTCCTCGAGTTAATGCCTCGTGCAGCAGCAGAAACTTGATGGCATCAGAACAAAGGAGGAGCTTCCATGCAGAATCCTCCCAGGCCAAGATGAACCTGTCCCCTCTCCTGCTCTACTGCATCCATTTTAGGGAAGCAAAAGTCAGAAAGGAAGTATTACACAGCATTACCCTCGTAACCTTTGCTTTCTGCCATAGCCCCAGCCTCCTGTGAGGAAAGGAAAACAAGGAAAGGAAACCATGCCCACAGGGTGTCAGGGAATGTTCGGAGCCAATCAAAGCCACACCGATTTCTCAAATTCTGTTACCGCTCAGGATGTGCCAAGGGGTTTGGACACCATCCCCAGTGCAAGCTGAAGTGCTTACTCAGGGTACGGACATAAGGGTTTTAGGAAACCAATACTTGCAGCAGCAGTTGGGACAGAGTTCAGAGCGCCAGCTTTCCAGTGAGACCCCCAGACCCTGGCGTCAGCATCCTGGGACTTGCTTGAAATGCAGTTCCCAGGCCCCACCCCGGACCCACCGGTCAGAACCTCTGGAACAGAGACCCAGCACTGCTGTTTTCTGAGCCCTCCAGGGGATGCCAATGCACCCGAGGCAGAGGACCAAGGGTGGAGGGGCAGGCAAGCCAGCACAGAGGGTCTCTGATTCGGACACCTTATCATCTGTAGACACCTTACCAACTCTGTCCCTAAAAACACATCAAAATGACACTAAAGGAATATTTTTAAGTAGGTATATAGTGATGAGGGCAAAGGAAATGGGTGTGGAGAACACAGCAAATGAAAGATGTCATAAGAGTCTGGAAGATAAAGGGAGGTGGAGCCTGGGAAAGAAAGCTGAAATTCGAGGGTCTATGGAGCAGGTGGGGAGAATGGAGATCAGTCACCCCCAGATCCTAGAGGGCACAGAAACTGGAGGCAGAGGTGGTGAAGAGACTGGTCGAGCGAAGATGTCTTTGGGCACCTGCTCGGAGTACAGGTCTTGGGAAAAGGAGAGCTATCAAAAGACAATGTAAAATAACTAGCTTATGGTCCCCATCGATGCTAAATTCTCTGACCTCACCTTTCCAGGGAATCTCCCACAAATAAAGCTACTGCAGACTGTGGGACATGAGAGGAAAAGTTATGCGGAGAGAATGCTTTTCTAGGAGTGTTCATTCAAAAGATAGCTATACATAATTTCATTTGTTTTTAATGACTACTTTTAAAATGAGGTTGCATAATGTTTATTAGAATGTGATTTTGCTGAGCAGATGAACTGTGAGTTTCCTGCTACAGTCACACCAGTTAGACATGGCAGTTGAACCTGGGAACCTAGCTGGGGAAGTCTCCAGTCTGCCTTAGACGCAGGGGTACAGTGTGATCAGAGGACCTATGAAGGAGTCAGCTAGTGTCTTTTTCCCAAGAGTGGATCCAGGTTTGGGGGAAATGAAATCTTACAGAATTTACTGAACTCTTCTTAATAGAAAGAGCACAAAAGTATAAACAAAAAAATGCCTCCTGCCTCCATATCATTTTGTTAAAAAAAAAAAAAAAAAGAAAAGAAAAAAACATTTTAAGACATGTAAGACCTAAAATAATTCCCCGCCTGTTCACTCTACTCAGAAAGCTACTGGAGGTTATACTCCCAGCAGAACAAGAAAATAAAGAGGGAGACACAGGATCTAGAAAACGGAGTGACCCAAGGAGCTATCGTGTCATACTCATTAGGATTAAACTGAAAAGCAATCTACTAACAGTGCTGGCAAAGATGTGGAGGTCCTGGAACTCTCCTACACTGCTGGAGGAAATGTGAAACGATGCATTCACTTTGGAACAGTCTGACAGCTTCTACAAAGGTCAGTCACCAGATGACTCAGCAATTCCACTCCTAGGTAGGGTGTGTGTGTGTGGGTGTGGTGTGGTGTGTTACATGTGTTATATGTATGACATACACATATATGTGTATATTGCCAAGAGAAATGAAAACATTTCTCCACATAAATGTTCACAGCAGCATTATTCATGATAGCCAAAAGATGGAAACAAACCAAATGTTGATCAACAGATGAATTAAAGAAATTACCAGGGGGAAAAAAATATTACCTAACCATTTTCCATATGTATCTTCCAGGGATTTGCTTTCCATTCTTATTTCTTATAATGGTTATCTTGGAATGCTTAGACCAGAAGGCAGACAATTACCAAAATTAACCCATTTTTCAGAAGCTAGCAGCACACACCACTACTTGTGAGTACAAGTAAGAGTTATATCTATCTCTGAAGTCCATGCTAAGATTTAGCCCCCGCTAACATTCTTTGCTTATCAGAGCAAGAATCTCATGACATCATTAAATAAGAATAAATTAAAGAACTTGACAACTGCTGAAATGTCAGATTAAATTTCATGTGAATGCTCAATACTCACTGCAAATTTCAAAGAGAAAATATCCTTCACTGCAACTCACAGAAATTTCTCGTCTCCAGCCATGATTATCTATCAATGTGCAAAGCCATAAATTTTCATCATCTTATCAATCGTTTAAGAGGATATGATGTTGGATCAACTTGTAGATGGTGACTTGACAGGATGCACTTTCAGGTCACTCCCCACAGACACCGAAAAAAAAAAATCACCTCTTTTCCTGAGACAAACACCAAGAAACAACCGGCACTTCGGCTGGAGACAGACTGGCTGACCACTAACAGGGGGCGAGGGCACCCAATGGGGTTGTCAGTTAAGCCGCGGATTTGGATTTGGGATGGAGCTGGGGAGTCTCCAGACACGTGGTGGTGCGGAGCTAGGGATTTCAGGACAGCTGTAGAGGCAGTGAGAGGCAGGCCCAGTGAGGCTGAGATACACAGACATGGAGAGCCAACTTGCGAGGGGGCAGAAGGAGGGCCAGTACACTGGATGCTGAGCTGGAGTCCACCTGGTGAAACTGCGCTGGGGCGCAGCCATAACCAGAAATCAGCCAAATCAAACTCCTCCCACAACCATTTCACAAAAGAACCTGGGGTCCACTGAGCAAAAATCCTGCCCACTGCATACCCAGCACCGGAAATTCTACCCATCAGGTGGAATACAGTGAGAAGGCAGGCCCAAGCCTCAACACTACCTGCTAGCCACCTCGTGGGTAGAGGCAAAACCGCAACCTGATTGCCAATTCTGGGTAAGTCAAACCTACACAATGCCTGGGAAACCGAACCCTCAGAAATATTAACAGAATGCTGAATACAGCAAAGGCACAGAGAAATAAATATACGTGAAATATGGATCCAATCAAAAACCCAGGGGAAAATCTGGATACAGACATATGTAAATTACCTGAAGAAGAATTTAGGGTAACGGTGATTAACATACTCATGGAAATCTAGAAATCAGTACAGGCAGTAAATGAGAATGTCAGGAAGCAAAGAGAAGAATTAAAACAAGACATCAAACAGGTAAGAGATATAATAGCTGATATAAAGAACTCAATAAAAGGGGCTCAACAATAGGATGGATGAAACTTCGAATAGAATCGGTGATCTGGAAGATAGGACAGAGGAACTCAATCAAGCAAACCAGCAAAGAGATAAAAATAATTCAAAGAATTGAAGACATCATTCGAGACCTCTGGGATAATATCCAAAGAACAACATTGACATCATAGGGGTCCCAGAGGAAGAGAGAGAGGAGGCAGAAACCATATTTGAAGAAATAATAGATGAGAACTTTCCCAATATGAAGAATGAAGCAAGCCTCCAAATCCAGGAAGCTGAAAGAGTTCTTAATAAAAGAAAGCCAAACAGAAATACAACTAGACACATCGTCACAAAAATGTCAAAAATAGTAGATAAAGACTATCAAAAGCAGTCTGAGAAAAACATGTCACATACAGAGGAACCCACATAAGATTGTCAGCAGACTTCTCAAATGAAACTCTATAGGCCAGAAGGGAATGGCAGAATATATTCACAGTACTGAAACAAAAGGAGTTTCAACCTAGGATACTATACGCGGCAAGATTATCATCCAGAACTGAAGGAATGATAAAAAACCTTTTCAGACAAGCAAAAGTTAAAGGAGTTTATCACCACAAAACCAGATTTGCAAAAAATATTAAAGGGTGTTCTATAAAGCATAAAGAAATCACACAAAAAAACAGTATGACAGCAAATATTAAGTGTGGGGAGGAAGAGAAGAGAACAAAAATGTGGATAGTTAGAATGAGTGGAAGACTAATACGCTTTCAAATAAAATTAGGTAGTAAACATAGAGCTGTAACTGCTAAGTTTGGGCAACCTCAAAATACATCCCCAGGGAGAAAGCGAAGAAGAAAACAAAAGGCAAAATCAATCAAAACAAAACTGCACCATCCAACCTAAAAAGAGAAAGAGAACAAAGTCATCATCTGGAGCAACATACAAATGACAAATTAGAAAGTGACACTAAGCAGCTATATATCAATAATCACCCTAAACATTAATGGACTGAACTCACCAGTCAAACAATGCATAGTGGCTTAATGGATTAAAAAAGCATAACTCAACCTTCCACTGCATTCAGGAAACCCACCTTCTTCCAAAAAATAAACAAAGACGCAAAGTCAATGACTGGAGACAATCCTACAGACGAATGGCAACCATGAAAGAGCAGGAACAGCTATACTCATATCAGATAAAACAGACATCCATCTAAAAAACATAATGAAAGACAGAGATGGACACTGTACAATGATTAAAGGCTCAATCCAGCAAGAAGACATAAACTTATTAACATATATGCACCCAATGAAGGAGCATCAAAATATATCAAGCAAGAATTATTAGACCTGAAGAGAGACATGATAGCAGCACAACAATAGTGGGGAGACTTCAACACCCCACTTACAACAATGGACAGATCGACCAGGCAGAAAATTAACAAAGAAACAGCCACCTTAAATTACTTCACCCAGCAACTACAGATTTCACTGTCTTCTCAAGCGCTCATGGAACATTCTCAAGGACAGATCATATGCTGGGATACAAAACATCTCTCAACAAATTTACAAAGACTGAAGTTACACCACTCATCTTCTCTTACCACAATGGCCTAAAACTGGGAATCAAACACAAAAAGAATGCTGGAAGACCCCAAACCAATTGGAAACTCAACAATATGCTCCTGAAGGGCTCTTGGGTAAAAGAGAAAATCAAAGAGGAACTTAAAAAATACTTAGAGATAAATGAGAACGAGGACACGAGCTACCAGACTCTATGGGATGCAGCAAAAGTGGTACTAAGGGCAAAGTTCATCACAATCCAGGCCTATCTCAAGAAACAAGAAAAATCGTAAATAAACAATTTAACTCTCCATTTAAAACAAATAGAGAAAGAATAACAATTAAAGCCAAAACTCAGGAGAAAAAAAGAAATAATCAAAATTCGAGCAGAAATAAGCAAAACAGAAAACAAAAAGACAATCCAGAAGACCAATGAAAACGAAAGTTGGTGCTTTGAAAAAATAAGCAAAATTGACAAGGCATTGGCTAGACTCACAAAGAAAACAAAAGGGAGAAAACTCTCATTACCAGAATCACAAACGAACAGGGAGAAGTTACAACAGATATCACGGAAATTCAAAACATTATAAGGGACCACTATGAACAGCTCTATGCCACCAAAATGGACAACCTTGAGGACATGGACATATTTCTAGAAAAGTATAATCTACCAAGACTGAACCCAGAAGAATTGGAAAACTTGAACAGAACAATCACAAGTAAAGAAATTGAAGAAGTAATCAAGCGCCTCCCCAAAAATAAAAGCCCAGGACCAGATGGCTTATCCAATGAGTTCTACAAAACTGTCAAAGAAGAATTAACACCTATTCTTCTCAAGTTCTTCCAAAATATTCAAGAACAGGGAACTCTCCCAAATACTTTTTATGAGGTTAACATTACACTGATACCAAAAGCTGACAGAGATGTCACCAAGAAAGAAAATTACAGACTAATATCTCTAATGAACATAGATGCAAAAATTCTCAACAAAACACTAGCAAACCGAATTCAATAGTGCATCATAAAGATCATCCATCATCCATCACAACCAATTGGGATTCATCCCAGGGATGCAAGGATGGTTAAACATAAGTAAATCTATTAAAATCATACACCATATCAACAAGAGCAAAGAGAAAATGCACACGGTCATATAATGGATGCAGAGAAAGCCTTTGATAAGATCCAACACTCATTTATGATAAAAACTCTCCACAAAATGGGAATAGAAGGTTCATACCTCAACATAATAAAGGCCATATATGAAAAACCCACAGCCAACATCACAGTCAATGGCGAAAAACTGAAAGCATTTCCTCTTAGTCAGGAAAAAGGCAAGGTTGTCCACTCTCACCACTGCTATTTAACATTCTACTGGAGGTCTTAGCCAGAGAAACTAGGCAAGAAAAGGAAATAAAAGGAATCCAAATTGGAAAGGAGGAAGTAAAACTCTATTTACAGATGACATGATTATATATACTGAAAAACCCAAAAACTCAAAAAATTTCAAGACCTCATCAATGAATACAGTAAAGTGGCAGGCTACAAAAATCAATGAACAAAAATATGTTGCATTTTTATACACAAACAACATGCTAGAAGAAAATGAAATCATGAAAATCACACCATTTAAAATAGAAATTAAATGAATGAAATATCTGGGCACATACCTAACAAAGGAAGTAAAAGATCTATACAGTGAAAACTACAAGTCCCACTTAAAAGAAATAGAAGAGAACACAAAGAAATGAAAAGATATCCCTTGCTCGTGGCTAGGAAGAATCAGTATCATTAAAATGGCCTTCTTACCAAAATAAATATATAGGTTTAATGTAATCCCCACTAAAATCCCATAGGCTTATTTCCAGGAAATAGAACAAAAAAAAAATCTTAAAATTTGTATGTAACAACAAAAGACCCCAAATAACCAAAACAATCTTTAGATAGATGAAAGAATGAATCTGGAGGGATTACAAATCCAGACTTTGAACTACATTACAAAGCTATAGTGATCAAAACAGTATAGTACTGGAATAATAACAGAGGCACAGAGGAGTGGAATAGAACGGAATCACCAGAAATTGACCCACCCACATTCAGTTAATCTATGACAAAGGAGCCAAAAGCATTTGACGGGAAAAGGAAAGTCTCTTCAACAAATGGTGTTGGGAAAACTGGACAGCCACATTCAAAAGAATGAAGCTAGACCACTGTCTAACACCATTCACAAAAACTAACTCAAAATGGATGAGAGACTTGGACATAAGATCAGAAACCATAAAGCTCTTAGAAGACAACACAGGAAAGACCTTCCGTGATATCAACCACGGAGGAGCCTTTGGGGACTCAACTCCATTATCAGGGAAACAAAAAGAAAAATAAACAACTGGGACTACATCGAATTAAGGAGCTTCTTCACGACAACAGAAAACATCACCAAAACCAAAAGGAAACCTACTAAGGTGGGAGAAGATATCTCCAAGAAAGACTTAATGTCTAAAATGCACGAAGAATTCATAAAACTCAACAACAGAATAGGCAATCCAATCAAAAAATGGGAGGAGGAATTGGAGAGACACTTTTCTGAAGAGGATATACAGATGGCCAACAGGCACATGAAATTATGTTCCTACTCAATGGCTATCAGGGAAATGCAAAATAAAACAACAGTGACATACCACCTTACACCTGAAAGACTGGCTATTATTCAAAAGTCTGAAAACAACAAATGCTGGCGGAAGATGTGGAGAAAAGGGGACACTTTTGCACTGTTGGTGGGAGTGCGAATTGGTGCAACCCCTGTGGAGAACAGTTTGGAGATTCCTCAAAAAATTGAAGATGGAAATCCCATATGATCCCGTCATTCCACTTCTGGGCATCTCCCCAAAAGGTACAGAAACACCCATCTACAGAAATGTATGTATCCCCATGTTTATTGTGGCCCTATTCACAAGAGCTAAGAACTGAAATTACCTAAGTGCCCAACATCAGATAAATGGATAAAGAAGACGTGGTACATATATACATAGAATAATATACAACCCTCAGAAGAGATGAAACCCTGTCATTTGAATATGGATGGAACTAGAGGGGATGATGCTAAGTGAAACAGTCAAAAGAAGAAAGACAGATACAGATGACCTCACTCATAGGTGGAATGTGAATAGACAAAATAAAGAAACAGATGAAACATAGCCAACCCTGAAACATTTGCAACGAAACTGAGGTGACCAACAAGGACTGGGGTAGGTGGGGACAAATGGTGGCAGAGCCCACTGGACAACGGGGAAGAACACTTGGTGATTTGGTGGAGGGCAGGGTGTGTTGAAATATATCTAAGAAATGAGGAACCTATACATAGGAAATTATTTTAATGTGTAGAATAATTACTACAATAAAAAATAAATTTTTAAAAATAAGAGAATATGGTGTTAAGAAACCTCTCTTCTAACAGGGAGGGAAAAGTCTCAAACTCACCTTTCACGGGTCTTTCTTTTCACCCTGGCAGATAGGGGGTAACCACTTTTTTCTTCTTCCTGTCTTTGAAATCACCTATCAACTTAGGTTCACCTAGAAGTAAGAGCTCTTGTCAGTGCTCTAGCTTTTTTTTAACAATTACTAAAAGTCACCGAAGTGTGTTTCTGACAGTAGATGAAAACAGGGGACAGTACAGAAGAAAGACAATTCTTTTCCCCATTTTGTGAGTGGGGAAGGACAAAATTAAAAAGTAAATCTCAACGTTCAGATTATTTCTGGTGAGTTTAGCCATCAAGAATTGATCCAATTAGATGAAACTCTGAGTTAGTTACAGTTTGGAAATCATAAGACAAATTAGTTACTTTCATCGAGAGCAATGAGATGATCATTAGGGCATTAAATTGAAAAAACGGTTTGAGGAGACTGTGCTTGTTCACTCTGAATAGGGTCAAATCCTAACTAGCCTCAACTAACAGTTCAAAACCAGATGTCTGACAGGCTTTTCAGAGATGCAAATGAACGCTGGGGAAATTTTTTGTGAAATGCAGCTTTTCTGGAATTTATTTGCAGAGAAGTATTCTTTTGGGTCATATGCACCCCAATGTTGGCAAGTATCAGAATCACCTTGGACTTGTCAAAACATGCACACATAGACGAGCACGGTTCTGATTCAGAGATCTGAGGTGGGGCTGCATTTCCAACAGGTATCCCAGCTGATGCTGATACAGCAGATCCAGAGACCGGTGAGACACATCCTTGAGACCAACACCTCTGAGGCAAATAACTTGAATCAAGTAAGATGAGCTTTCGACCTAACTCACCAAGGGTTTCCCTTTAAAATCTCTTATAAGACAGTGAAGACAACTATTCGCATAAGAAACACTGATAAAATAGTTTGTCTCAAGTTGCAAAGAGCTTAAAATCCTTCATTTCAATTGCCATTTTTGTGAGTCACTTAAAGTTAATCATGATTTAGCTGGTATCTAGCTCAGCAAATGCATGCAGTGAAATATCAGAGCTCAAAACTGGAAAGCCTGGCCTTTAATCATGAATACCCAATGGCAAATGGCATATTTACTATGATGAAAACATCGCATTCGGATTACGTTTGAGGCAGGACTTAGGACTGGCAGAGTGAAGGCCTCTCTTGTTCCAGAATGAAAAGAAAGGCATGATTATTCATATACTGTGCTTGTGGAATAACCCCTGAAACTCCCGAAGCTTGCTGAAATATGACATTTCTATCCGGAATTAGTATTCCAATCAAGTCTTTAAAGAAGTGAATGAACTCTGTCCACTACGTCTGTATTTAAGAAACTCTCTCCAGGCTGATGCTAGTGATTATCTACCACCACTGTCTAAGTTCAATGGTTAGCACAGAACTTCAGATACAAATAGTCGAACGCAGCAGAAATACAGCAAACACCCCTATCGACTCACCAGACATTTTTCAGTAAAAACAAATCATTTCACTAATATTAACCGTGTGTTTTGAATCCATTTTCACTTTAAGTGACTTACCAGTGAGTCCCTGGGTGGAAGAGATGGAGAATGGGGAAGTCAAGCAGCTAGAGTCCCCGGGAGGGTAGAGGAGAGGAGCGCACTGGCAAGAGGGTGCCAGAGATCTCCAGATGCTACCACTTAAGTATTAAGTAGAGAGCTGACCAGCACGTGGCAGGGAAGAACCACCTATGTGGAGAAGGAACAAAACGTGGAGCTCCTATGGAATCAACAACAGTGCTTGCTCCCATCAGCCAAACTGGAAAACCTCCTTTCCTCAGGGGTGTTGGCAGAGAGATGTATTATAGAGCAGATAAAGCCTAGACTGAGCACAACTCCAGTCCTGCCTGGCAACTTTTAAAAGCAAGACAAACAACTTCCAAGTAACTTAAGTGTGTCTCCAGACCTCAAGAAAATAGAGGTACAAATATATCCAGCATCCTACAAGTAAAATACAATGTGCATCAAAAACATTTTACCAAGCATGCCAAGAAGCAGGAAAACGGGAACCAGAATGAAAAACAAAACAGTCAACTGAAACCAACTCAGAACTGGGGTCCATAAGAAAGGGTCTCTGTGAGACAACAAAATCAGCTGAGTTTACACTCCCACTCCGCCCCCAGGAGTGCCTGCAAGCAACTCACTGGAACAGCATACCATAGTCTTCTTTCTGAGAAAAAGAAAACTAAAAACCACTAGTGGATCAAAACTGCTAACGTTATATAACACACATCATTCCCACATTGCAGAGCATACATGAGATAGACCAACAAATAGACAGATGGATGGATGATGGATGGATAATGGATGATTTGGATAAACCACAAAAAACGAGTTTAAAATGGCAAATCTTATAAGAGCTGCTTCAAAACACTACTGATGAGCCTGCCCTGACAGCGCAAGCAAACAAAGGTAAATTGTTTCTTTCCAGTGAGTTATTATGATTCCTGGCCACCAATTAAACCTAAGGGCCTACTCATAGCTTCTTAGAAATAAGCAACCTTATGACCTTTGTCAAATTCACCTCTCCTTCTCTATTAAACAGAATCACGGTGACAAACTGTGTCTTTGTTTTCACCTCTTCCCCACATCACTCCTTCTCGAACCCTGTCCAGCATGTCGGAATCCCTAGGACGACCTGTGAAAACAACAAATGACTGGGTCTCAGTCCTAGAGTGTCTGATGCAGAAACTGGTCTAGGGGTGGGGGAGGTCCCCCAAGAACTCACATACCTAAGCAGTTTCCAAGTGACGCAGACGCTGTGCATCTGGGGACCACATTTTGAGAATTGCTGACCTAGATGCTATGTGTGTGATCTATCAACCCTGGATTTGCAGAAAGGACTCAAGCATCAGAATTTTTAGTAAGCTAGCATCTTCAGGGGTTAGGTTCAGTAAGTCATCAGAGGCCAGAGGTTCACGGGGGAAATGTACAAATCTTCCCAATTTCAAAATGAAGATTGTAGCAGCAAGCTGGCTGTTCTGGTCTCTTCTGATTTCTCTCCTCTTTTCCCAACATGTTACCAAGGATAAATCAGAGGGGTTGAAATTGGCCCAAGACTGAAATAAGTGTACTTGGATAAGAGGTTTCGTCGTTACATATATAACTCTTGGTCCAAAACTGACACAGTATGAGGTGCCACACAGGAGCTAGGATCTCCCAAGGACTTCAGAGAATGTGCCAACTTATTTACTGCCTTCCTTTTCCACTAACCCAGACCTGCAGGTCCACCATATTTTGTATCAGACCTGACATTCGACAAATCTGATTTTATGTAGCATCAAAAAAGAAAAACATGCTACAACTAACCTACACTATCAATTGGAGGATTTATCTTAATTTTAAAATGTTAAAATATAAGCTTTGAATCAATGAAACACAATATAAAAAAAATGTGTCCTGCTCTTGATCAAACACTGGAGGACTTGTTTTCCACATGTCCACATCCTTCCTGAGAGTTGTTAACATACTGGTTGTTTTCACATGTGAGTAGACTTGTATGAAATCAAAGAGGGGGGATTTCAAAAAACAATTTATAGATCTTTTTAATGGAAAACATTTTAAAACTCTTCATTCTGAAACCATTCCTTCACCCTCCCTGGCCCAGGGTCTCCAAGCGGGTCCACAGCTTTCGCTGGCCTGCACTTTAACCAGCTGTGCCACAGAGCAGGCCTCATTCTGAAATAAGTTGAAGATTAAATTTGCAAAAATAAAAAATAAATTTGCAAAACTAATGTAAAGACTTTCCACAACATTTCTTTGCTTAATCATTTAAAAGTCAGTTGTAGACATGACCCTTGCCCACTTAAAGACTTCAGAGTGTATTTCCCAAGAACAATGTTGTTGTTTTTTATATATTTATATATAAATATAGTGAAGTTATCAAAGCAGTAGTTTAACATTACTATCTTTACCAACTAAGCAGTTCAAATTTATATTTCTCCAGTTATCCCAATATCATCCTAGAGGAGTTAGTATGAGATGCAATCCTGCCTCACACATCACATTTCATCACCTTGCTTCTTTAATCTCCTTTTAGACAAAGGACACTCATCCCTTGTCATGACAAAGACATTTTATTTTCTTTAAATTGAGATACAATTGATATTTATCATATTAGTTTCTACTATAGAACATATACCTCATTATTTATATATATATGGCTAAATGACAAACATAGACAAACATGTCTGTGAGAACTTTCAACATCTTTTCTTAGGCATTTTTCTTTTTTCTTGAAATTTTATTGAGAGAACATGGCATCACAATATTATCTAGGTTTAAGGTGTGTGTCATGGCAAGTCAACACCTGTCTCTAACACACAAAGTTAGCCAACACCGTCAATTCATCCTTCACCATGTAATTGATCCCTTGTCCCCAACTGATACAGAGATTTTTTAAGATAGCAGACTAATTAGTCTGCAATATGGCCCTTAGTTTGGGGTTGAAGATGCTTCCTCAAGATTGGGGTCAATGAATACTGAATATATATTTTAGCAGAAATACCACTGAAGAAATATTGTACCTATCATATCACATCAGAAGCACACACTGTCATTTGCCCCATTATTGATAAGATGAACTTTATCACTCAGTTAAGGTGATGTCTGTCAGGGTTCTTCCCTGTAAAATTACTCTTCCTCCTTTTATAAATAGTAGAGAGAGAGATTGAGATCATCTAAATATCCTGTTCCTCATCAAAATCCACCCAGTAGTTTCAGCATCCATTGAAGACTGTTGACTGAACCACTTATTGTGAGAATTCATTCTCGTGATGAGGTCTGTTTTTCCTACCCTATCACTGAGTCTTCTTTATTTCATGGCGCTGATAAGTTTTTGAGACGTTATTTTATGAAATGAAAGAGAAAGGAACAGGATTCTTTTTTCTCAGCTTTATTAAGCGAACATGACTCTTATTTAGGCAAATTCAGGGAAAGGCTTGATGGTTAATCCTGTCCCCTGCTCATTTTCTCTTCAATGAAGGGTTAATAGACATACAGAGTATGAACCAAAATGAAGCAAAAAAGGGTAAAAAATCTATTTAAGGTATATATGTATTTCTTTAACTTCCTTTGATTCATAAAAACAGACCAAAACACAAACAGAAGGAAAAACAAGAAAAGAAAAAATTACAGCTAAACCTCCACCACATGAACCTCTCCCCTCCTCCCCTGGCAATGTCAGCCTGACTGTTAATAGTCTACACATTTATTACAGTTTTCTTTTCTCAGATTATTTACATTATTTCTCTGTATTCCAAATATAGGTACAATCATTTAATATCACTCTTTCTCTTTTGACTCACCTCACTCAGTAATACACACTTGAGTTTCCACCATGTTGTCAGAAATGGCAAAATATCATCCTTTTATGGTTGAGTAGTATTTCATTACACACACACACACACACACATATAATTTACATCTTCTTTATTCATTCATCTACCAACGAGCATTTACGCTGTTTCCACATCTTGGATTTGCAAACAGTGCTGTAATAAATAGAGAAGTGCATACATCTCTCCAGTAACACTTTCATATTCCTCACACAGATAACCAGACTATATGGTAATTCTAGTTTTAATTCGTTAAGATATCTCCCTAGTACTTTCCAAAATGGTTGTACCCTCTTACGCTCCCACCAACAGCATATGAGGTTTCCTTTCACTCCAACCCTCGCCAACACCTGCTTCTTGCCATTCTGATAAGTCATTATGGACAGAGAGCCATTTTCAAAAGATACGATTTTAAAATAACAGGTTCAAACTGCCATTTTTGTATTTTATACTTGCAAAGAGGAAAAAAAAAGTACAGGAAATGTGAAACAGCAGGAAAATGTGCCAAAGGCAAGAATTTACATCTCACATAAACAGTTTTTAGTCTATTCTATGTACAATGGGAGAGAGTCTGACTTTGGCCTGTGGTAAGGAAGGATATCATTACAGTGAAATGACCATTTTAGATGTAAGTCCAAAATGGCTGCATATCGGCAACTTCATATACCTGTTAGCATCCTACGGTTCTAAGTGTTTAAGTCATGAGACCTGGTCAACAAGGGTGCAACAAAGTTAAGCAATCCATGCAGCATTCGGAGGAAGATGGACTCATCAATCCCAATATCCCTTTCCGTGATAAGTTCATGTTTTCCTGAACAGTTTATGCATGGTCCTCACTCTGGCCAAGTCGAAAGAGGGACCCACCCGCCCTCTTTAACATAAGGAATTTATCTCCCGCACACTGTTTTACAGCTGTTTACCCATTTACCCTGTGATTATAGAATACTTGAAGGCAGATCATTTGGCAAAAAGTGGGGAGCGTGGTCCCTGCAAGACTGAGGAATTCTTATACACACAAATCACAACATGAAAAATGTAAATCTAGCTGTAGAAGAAAATTATTGTTTTGTCTAAATATTGACTAAGACCAAACTTCTAAGGTTTCCTCTATGTATCTTTAATAACAGAATGTAAGCAAATGATTGCATCTATAATTTTTGAATCTATAAAGTTATTACTACAACTCTGACTCCTGCCTTCTTAACAAGTGTGCTATAGGATGAACAAGCTGATCATTGTGAAGAATTTTAGCTTCTTCAAGAAAAATATTAACCTAAAAATAAAGAGCCCGTATACTGCAGAGATGTGTTAAGTCCATGGGAGACTCTTAACTTTCCATTTATAAAACTGATCTCTAAATACACATAACAAGCTGTAGTTAGTAAATTCAAACACCATAAAATAAATGATTGATTTTTTTTAAATTTAAATCGTGCTGTTGGGACTAATTTTGCCAATTTGAAGGTTATTCCTAAATAACCAAATCCTCATTTACACAGCTAACTAGCTCTTTAGTACATTTGCAAATAGAACATATTACATTCGTATCATCTAACAACTTTTCCATTAGCTACAGTAAATACTCTGCACTTTCGTTACCCATCAGTTCCCCTAGAGTTATGGGTTATAAGTTTAATAGTTTCATTTGCATATCCAGCTGAGGTAAATTAGAAAAAGTCGCCACACTCATTACACTTTATTGCATTACAAACACAGATGTCTGTTTTTCTAGACCCGCTTAACCTTGACCTAAAGAAAGAGATTAAAGTAATACAGTGAGAAAATAGACACTGTTCACTTGGTCTCTCACATCTGAATGACACTGAGTTTCCTAGAAAATAACAGAATTTTAGTTCCTTTGATTCAGGGGGTAATCTTGAAGAAATCATAATAATCAGATATTGCTTTTCTTAGTGATGAATTAGCTGGTAAAAGATCTTTAATTATATTTCCCTGGACAAACAGATATAATCAAATTCTCTCTGAAAAATGCAGCTTCATTATTTAAAAAAATAAACAAACACTGTCTTCATTATAGGAAACTATAATGCCCAGCTATCATCTAGCTTAGTGGATTTTATTTTTTGTTGGTTGGTTAGTTGGAAGGAGATAGAAGTGAAACCAACAGGCACACAGGCAGGAAGAGAGAGAGGAGGAACAATTTATGTATTTATATTTTAGTTGTTCATGATGGTGGTTCCCTCAGCCACAGGTCAAGAACCCAGGTCCTCAGGCTTTATATGGACTACACCAGAGCCACAATTCAATGCCTGAGCCACCAGGGTTAGCCTCATTTTGTGTTAAAGCTAGTGGGTTCATCCCACAATACTGTAGACCAAAAAGCAAAGGACTAAGCAGCCATGGGTTCTCTGTAGTTTGCTGCTTTCTCTCACTAGGTAGTGTTACTCAGTTCTATCACTGGTATTTTTATAACTATGAGTAGAAGTCTACCCTCTCCTGATGCCTTATATTATAGCTAGCTGGTTCCCCACATACACCTACCTATGCAGGCACTTAGTGCAGGGGGAAAGGTCATTTGTTTATGATTATATAGCCAATCTTTGATGAGGGACCACCAGGCCAGCTGCTGCATTCTCATGCACAATGGGAAAGGCCATCAGCAGGTCTAACTTGTTAATAGCGGTCATCAACAAATCAATGCAAAATGAAACTTGAAAAGCATCCTTAAACCAAACATGAAAATCAGCAAAAGAAGAAGAAGAAGAAGAAGACTATAATGCTTAAGTTAGCTTTCAGGGAGTCTCTGAAACTCAAGGCCAACATCCAGATGAAACAATTTCAAGTGCAAGAGTGAAAAGCATGAAAAACTTGACTTCCGTCTCAAGTTAAAATTGCATGAGTAGATGAAGCTACAAATGTTGAGATATTTGCTTCAAGGTAAGCACATGAATGCAGAGAACTGAAAGAGGAAAAAACAGAATGGGATTTTTTTAAGTTTTCTAGAAAACATTTAACAATATAGAAAATATAGTTAACATATGGAAAACATATATCCCAGTAAGAGACATCTATCAATGGCCAAGAGAAGACCAAAGAAGAACATACAAAACTGGTCTTATCTTTACAGTTAAAGCACTTTACTATGAAACTAATAACGTTTCAGTTTCAGGATCCCTGACTTTCAATAGTCCTTTATGAAAGCCCTGAGGGGTCCTAGCCATCTGTTTTCATAAAATGTTCAGTCATGATAATTTAACCACAGTAGTGAAAACACTGTCTCTTTCCACCTTGACTACTCTGTCTCACTTCTTGCATCAGATGACTTTGGAATGATGGCATTTTTGATGGTTGATAAGGGGGAAGTGGAGTAGGGAATGCACTGATGGGGGTTAATGGGATATAATGGTGTGTTTTGCTGTCCCTTCTATGTATAGTTAAAATACTGTTCAACTTCCCGGAGGAGGGACTTCCAGGAATTCCCCACATCCCAGTGCACCCACTCACCTAGCTATATGACATGAAGTAGCAGCATGAGGAACCACATCGTGATACGACAAGGTTTGAAAGAAATCAAGCCAGAAGCTAGTCTGTGACAAAATTCTCCCAATCATCAGATGTATAAAATTGCAAGCAAAAGATTCAGTTCTCAACAATGCACAAAAGAGAAGCGCCTTCTGTCAGAAGTAATATAGTGTGTACAATTTGAGACATATCATATATATCTTTTTTCTTTTTCTAATAGGAAAGCTCAAACACACCATTTTAATTATAATTGAGAAAGGTATCTCATAGGTCTTAGTGTAATAAGGAAAAATTACAGACTCCTCACTTGGACTTATATAAAGCGTATCTTCTTTCTGCTATGTGTATATACAACTGAATACTACTTGGCTATTGAAAAAAAAAAAAAAAAAAAAGATGAAATCCTGCTGTTTGCAACATCATGGATGGCCCTAGAGTGTATTATACTTTATGCAATCAGTCATATGGAGAAAGACAAACATCCTATGATTTCACTTGTATGTGATATATAGAGAAACTAAACAAATGAATCAACAAAATCAAAATTAGCTTTCAATCTATGAGACTGAGTTAATGGTCACCAGAAGGGAAGGATGGGCAAGGAGAGTAGACATCAGGGTGAAAGAGGTCCATCGGATGGTAAAGGACAGAACTGAACTGTAGGGGTGAACTTCATGCAGTATTCACAGATGCTGATTTGTGATGATGCACAGATATAGTGCTACAATTCAATGTGACTTCAAAAAATTGTTTAAAGAATTGTATAAAAGATTTAAAATCAGGCCAAAAGCAGTAATTCATCCAGAAGAGAGACATATTGACTAGTCATGCTGAATTCATTCTTAGATAATTGTCTTAGGATTTTTATTCTTAGGTTTTATCATTAAATGAATGAAGAGGAGGAATGCAAATGAATACATTGGGACAATATTAAATTTCTTGCTAACTTGATAGGAAATTCTGACATTGATGATAATAAATATTACAATGAGTGTTGCCAATTCAAAGGCCAACACGATTCACTGTTTGAAAAATCTTTGAAATGCCTTGATGTCTCATAGCCCATAGAGGAAAGAAACTTGGGGGAAATTTCCCCAAATTTGAATCCTAAGCAATCTTTAAAAAAATATTTTTTGACTTAGTGGTTAAGTCTGCAGCCTCCAGCCAGTATCGTCAACATCCACCCCAGGACCAGGGTTCTGGGTTCTAAGGGGATAACCAAGATAAACTAAATAAAAAATAATAATAAATGCCTCTTCCTCTCTCTTCCAGCCTGCCTCTGCTCACCTTCATCCTACCTCCACATTTCCTTTACTTTAAAAAAAAAAGTATTGAGATAACATTAATTCCCAACACAATATAAGCTGTAAATGTATATATTCACTCTGCATCAACTGTTTCACTAAATCTTAAAATTTGGCGCGCCCTGGCGGCCCACCAGATTAAACCAGGCGCAGAACACACACATCCCACGGTCCCCAGTTCAAGACCTGGGTTCAGGGAAACAACAAATAATGAACAATTGAATAAAATAAAGTGTTTCTTCCTCCCCTCTCTTCCTTCCTGCCCATCTACTAGCCGTCATTCCTGCCTGTACATTTCCTCTAAAAAATTTTTTTAATCAAAATTAAAGATAAATCTTTAAATTGTACATGTCATTACCAGTAAAGAGTTAGGATTAAATAAACTTTTCTAAGCATCACCTACAAAAACGTCAAACATACTAGAAACATCTGAATTAACTGTCGTCTCAACAGAAAGGAAAACTAAAAATCATTGTCAAATACATAGACCAAGACATTATACTGTACCCTGAAGCTTTTACACTATTATAAGATAATTGCATCTCAATAAATTGAGGACAAATGAAAGTAATCCTTATCAAGAGGCTACAGTCAAAACTATAAGGAAAGTAATTATCATAGAGGTATTAATTAATAAAAATCTTATATTACTATCCTGGATCAGGTGGGTGTTGATGCGGGGGCGGCATAGCTGAAAATCTATAGGTCAGCAGACAGGTGTATGAGCAGAAAATTACCTGGCAAGACCTGAGACTTCTAAGATCAAGGACCCCAACTTAGCAACTTGGGTCTGAGACACATCCCTAGATACTCATGCCATTTTTACTTCTGGTAACCTGTACACAACTACAAAAGGAAAAGCCCCCACCCCTCGTATATATTCAAGAATCCATCTTGCCAGAGTGTGAGATGCAGGCAGCATGGGGGTACACACATGTGCATTCCCTTGATGTAACTTTCCTGGTCCACAGGAAGCTTAAACTTGCTGTCTCTGCTTTTAATTAACTTGCTGTGTGATCCTGACCAAACGGCTCTTTATGAATTCTTTCTGATGGACCCAGAGTCTCATCAGTGTGTCTCCGTCCACCCTCACCTGCGTCAGGTATTAGTGTATTTATCGGCTTTTTAAGCTTTATAATTTTGATTTCTTTTTCCAATCTAAATCTTTACATCTGCACTTAGTTTGGTATCCATCATTCTCTTAAAAGGACTCTAAAACTGCATCAGTTGGAGGGTCCTGGTAACCTAGCGGAGAAGCTGGCTCCCTCCAGCCAGGCACAGGTCACACACATCCGAAGGACCTGGGCTCGTGACCTGGAACCGGAGCAGAATAACCAAGATGAACAAATAAAAATGCCTCTCCCTCCTCTCTCTTTTGCCTGTCTGCCTACTCACCTTCATTCCATCCTGCACCTTTCCTTTAAAAAAAAAAATGTATCGGCTTTAATTGTCTCCACTAATGTAATTATATTCACTAATTCTGGATCTATCCTGCCTCAAATTCCCGTCTATTTCATGCACGCACATAAGGTTGTAACAAAACATTCATGATGAAGCAAGGTTTGGCCTCCACGCTGTTGTTCAGCATCCGGGTGAGCAAAAAGGAAAGATCAAAGTGAAACTTCCTCATTATAATGGGACTGAGCTTGTATCTTGGTGGATACATCCCTCCCCCAAAAAACCCAAGGGCTATGCTTTGTCTAGAGAGAATCACTGATGTATTCTTGACTGTTGCAATATTGATCCTCAGCTAAATAGCACAGAACGCCCTTTCTGAAGAACTGAACTCAAGCCATCCTGTTCACATGTTTCCCCCTCTGAAGCACAATATTTTTCTTTATTAAAGAATAATCACTGCAAAAAAAAAAAAAAATTAAAAAAGGCAGTATAGGAGAAGCACACTACCAAGCTTCATTTTCCTATTTTGGGGATATTTTTGTTTGTTTAGGTTCATAAAGATATGGCATTTTCACCAGCCTAGCCTTCAATATTTCCCAAAACATTGTTGGATCCACAATTACTTTTTTCAGGCCTGTAAAACTGTCTTGGCGCTCACTCATTTTTGCTGTGTTATATACCTCCTTCCTTTGGTCTCCCTGAACTTTGTGCGATAAGAGTGGGAGGACCCCAGCATGTACTAGCTGGCAATCATGTTCTAAATTCCTTTGGTTCATATGAAATCTTTAGAGGACATGAAAGAAAGATTTAGACTATAAACTGTATGCAGGCCAGCTGGTTATCACTTGGCCTTGAAACCCTTTAATCCCCAGCAATGAGCCAGTCTTTATCCTCAGGGTAGCAGGAGACTCTGCAATGAAAACCAATGAACACTTATGAGTCCCTGGTTGATCTACTTCTATAAGAGATTTGGTTAGCTTTTCTAACAAAGCATCTTAAAATCATACACGTGAAAAGGGCTGATAAAGGTCATTTACAGCAGACTGCCAAAAAGGACTGCACTTAAAATCATCAAAACGGATAGTCATTCATTGCTCCAGTTCTTAAAATCTGTATGGGCCAGGTCCTTCTCTCCAAGACAACTGCTCTGGTTTCAGGAGCACTGATGCTGAATGAAGATCCATAATGCTGGCCAGCTGGATCAATACTCCCTCAACTACACAATGCTGTCACATGTCTACATGAGAAGAAACAACTGGCTCAAAGAATTAAAGTAAGTTGTATCACTCCCAAGGAGAAGGCTTTTTACCCTATGAAACATTCTATCCAATTAAGCATCAGAAATGAAATGGAAAAGGAAACTGTCATCCAACTCTTCAATTAATATCAGTATTCATTGTCTATCCAATGGAACACGAATCTCCACTGATCAAGTTTAGCTGAGCTAAAAAGAAATTCATTAAGCAAAGATTTCATTTGGGTTGCTAGATGCATTGTAAAGTTTCTTAAAATAAAATTTGTCTTAAAGGTGCAGAAGAGTATATGCCATGTAGAGGATGGACTGAATGGGTGGCCCTAAATCGCTCTTCCTTGAACCTTCAGCCCAGCTCTAGACTCACCATGCACTTGAGCCAATGGCAAGCGGGCAGGAGTAACAGTGAGGGGGCCCCTCCCAACTGCCATTCCACAGGTCCTACATGAATGCTTGCTGTATCTCTGTCCTCTGGCATTTACATTTCTGTGTATCCTCTGCATTCCCCTCGTCTTCAATCATGGGTGTTTGTAAGATAGAGACAAAGCTTGCTTTACTTTCTCTCACTTTGTCTAACTTTTAACCCCTAGGCAACTGGAACATAAAATCACAAATGCCAAAAGAATTATTATTGCCATCATTGTTTTCACAGTAAAATTTTATATTAAACTACATTCCACAAATACTCTACTAATCCCCCTCCTTTAAACAAAATTGAATAAATCAGTGGCATTGTCAACTTTTAAAGCTGTAACACATTTTAGAGATATCATTTAATAGACAAGACCACGTGGTTTTTCCTGAGAAAAATTTCTATACTCTAAGATGCAAATCTAAGTCCACCAGGGGGATGGACAAGAGAAGACTGGTAAATAAAAGGAGAGGTGGGGAGAAAAGGGAAATTTTCACCACAATTACTAGTTTCAAAAAAACGCAGTGGTAATAACCAAGTGAATATTTATCATAACACAAAATTTTGGGAGGTTTTTGGTTTGTTTGTTTGTTTGTTTTTGCTTTCACAACAATAATTGCACAAGTAATAATATATTTAATGCCTATCATCCTGTATTACTCAGGGTTCTCCAAAGAAAAATAGCACCAATAACGAATAGGATGTGTGTGCCTGGTGTGAGTAGATAGAGCTATAGATATAAACAGAAACGCAGACGCAGTCTTAGACACAGATACAGGCAGAGACAAACACAAAGACACGGAGTCAGAGTCAGAGACATAGTCATGGGTATGGACAGTCATGGACATAGACACAGTCAAAGGCAAAGATTGGGGCTCAGTCACCTAGACATGGATGACTGACATACAGCTAATATTTATTCTCTAATCAAAGTCAGAGTCAGAGTCACAGATACAGACATAGACACAGTCATAGACTTAGACACAGTCATAGACACAGTCACAGAAAGTCATAGACAGTCACAAACATAGACACAGTCACAGACATAGTCATAGTCACCCTCAACCTGGACAACTAGCTAGAAAGGGTCACAGAATTGCCAACTGCTATACCCAGGTTATGGTGTGTTACTGAGGAAGGACTGAAATCAGCCAAGCAAATAGGGGCATCAGACAGAGTCCAGGAGCATCCCATGCATAGAGGTGTCAGCTGCCCTTTCCCAGTGGAGTCAAGAAGAGCACCAGCTTCACAGCAATGATGTGCGACAGTACACAAGGGTTCTTCCAACCAAGAGGCTCATCCAGACCTTGGTATCTAGAGTTTTCATTGGGGCTCAGTCACCTAGACATGGATGATTGACAACAAAGCTGATATTTACTCTCTAGTCCCTCCTGAGGGAAAACTGTTGCTACATGGCCCAAACCAGCACATAAATCCCACTGGTAGAATATTCAGTGTGGTTCAGGCCCCCAGGTAAACAAAGACATTCTCACCATGCAGGGTATGCCAAGGAGCGCCTAGAGACCAAGGGCAAAGGCCAGACCTCCCTTTGGGTTAGGTTAATTGTGCCCGAAATATTTAAAACAAAAACTCTTTATTTAGCACAGTCTGCCAAGTCTGGCAAGATCTGTCCCCTACCTGCCTTAGCAACGTCTCCATTTATTTCCTCATCACGTGCACTGCTCCTGTTGCATCAGCCTCACTCAGTTTCTGAGAAACAGCCAGTCCCACTCAGGGTTATGCTCATACTTTTCCTCCTGCCTGGACACCATTCCCAGGATCTTCACACAATTGCCTGCGGCTCATCTAACTAAAGGCTACCTCCTCAGAGAAGCCTTCTTTAAAACAGCCTACCAAAAGCAGCTGCAACCTGCCTCCCGACACACATGCACACACGCGCACACATATACACACAGTCATACATGCACACCCAAACTCTAAATGTGCATAAACCACACCCCTACATGCATGCATGGGCCACACACACACACACACACACACTCAGACTTGCACACTCTACCGCATTACCCCACCTGCTTTCTTCATAGCACTTTTCAGGACCTAAATTATGTTCACTTTTTTAAATGTGTTGATTCCCTATCTGTTGCTATCGCAGGATGCTGTAAGCTCCATCGGACTCATCTGTCTTTCCTCACTATAGATATTAGTGCGCAATACCTAGTATGTGCTCAGAAATATCTGCAGGTTGAATATGTGCCTGGAATGAGACACACATGAACACAGTCACGACTTCCCTAAGCTGGTTTCAGAGCAAGTGAACACCTGCAACATTAAGAATGTCTCCTTCTTTTTAGAAAACAAAACTAGACACTGTATGCCATTTATAATTAACCAAGGGAAAAGTCTAATAGGAATATAAGAAATGTGATCAAATTAATGAGTCTGATGTTCCCCTGCAGGTTGTTAAATCAGGCTCAGTCTTTTGTGGCCCATACATTTCACTGATGACTATCAGGTTATCAGTGGTGAAAAAGATAATATGAACTGCTCGGCTGAACCCAGGGGAGCAAGAGGGTAAATCCCCTAACCTGTCTTCCATACCCAGTCAAATAGTACAAGATGATCTGGTGCTAAGAAGGCAAGGATGATCCAACCACAAAAAACATGGGACAAAACTACTTTTTTTTTAAAGGAAAGGTGCAGGCAGGAATGAAGGCGAACAAAGGCAAACAGGAGGAAAGAAGCAGCAGCGCTTTATTTAGTTGTTCATCTTGGGTGTGATGCAGGAATAGCAGAATCTATAGATATATAGAATCCATTAAAAATCTATAGGGCAGTATGCACATGTCTGAGGAGAAAATTTACTGGTAAAGCCTGAGCCTTTCAAGAACAAGGTCTCCACTTTAGCAACTTGGGTCTGGGACACACTCCTAGATATTCACACTAGGTAACCTGGACACATGCACTCCTTCCATGTACATACAAGAATCCATTTCGCCGGAGTGTGAGACACGGGCAGCACGTGCGGGTTCCCTTGGTGTAACTTTCCCGGCCCACAGGGAGCTTCAACTCGCTATTACTGATTTTAATAAATCTGCTGTGTGATCCTCACCTTCACCCGCATTACCTCTTCCCCCTGGAGGTAGGATGCAAACCTGGGTCCCTGCGGTGTATGGGGTGACATCAAAGATGTCAATCTGAAAAGGTTACTAGCACATGACTCCAACGACATGATTTTTTGGGGAAGACATACTCTGTAGGTAATAAAAAGAAGAGTGAATGCCAGGGATTTGGTGGGGGGTGGGACAGTGAACGGGATGAAGAGGTAGATCATGGGGCAGTGAAAGTGTTCGGTGTGATCCTGTCACAGAGGACTCCTGTTACTGCACACTTTCTCACCCACAGAATGTATAACACCAGGAGTGAGCACTAATGTACATGATTGACTTGACGACAATGTCTGGTTAGCTCATCCCTGGAAAGAAATTTCCTTGATATGAAGGAGAAAATGAACAGGGACAAGGGGAGGGTAGAGCACATGGGAAGGCTCTACTTTCTCCTCAATTTTTGTAGACCAAAAACAGTTCCCCCAAATGAAGCCTGTCCATTTTTTCTTTAAGCTCAGCTTCATTTCTTTTCATGGAAACGTGAATGGTTGTTTGCTGAACGTGAAATGCATTAAGACACACAATCTTACCCATTTTTTAGTTAATTACAACCTGTTTTCCCGTCACATTTCTATATGCGATGGACCAGATGGTGAAAGTGTCTATTCTGAAGGCCTGAAAAGTATTCCTGTTGAAAAATAGCAGTTATTATCCCGGGCACCCCGCCTCCCCACCCCCAGCAACAGTGCGAATACCCAGGGTAGGGCAGGGGAAGAGAGGCCACTCATTGGGTGGGCCTTGGAGAGGAAAATAGAAAGCAAATCCTCAGGGTGCTAACAGGAATAAAGGAAACTTCTGGAGGAATTAAAAGTAACCCCCACCAGGAACCTAGGGAAATCATCTATACAGAGAAAGCCACAACTTGCTTGAAATTCATTCACACTGGCAGGGTCAATAGAAAGATTTCAATGTAAATAACAGGAGACCTTAAATGTGTGTTTGCTGAATGCAGAAGCACTGGGGGCAGAAACTAAGCGGAGGTTTGTGCTGTGGCCAAAGGTTGCCTCTTATCACAGCGGAGTGGCCATTAAAAAAGAAGCCCCAAGAATGTCGCGAAAGAAGAGAGAGGCCAATCAGATATCCCTGTGAGAGATTTTTAAGGATGATTTCTTCTCTTCCAGTAGTCCAGTTTGATTGAATGAGATTTTGGGGGGGTGATAACCAGCCCTTATCTTCACCTCTGAGTTGAAGCAGAATTTAAAGGGATTAATGGGACTCATTTTTCCCTCCCAGGAACATCTTCACCTTTCTGCTACCAACACTTCATTCATCACCAGCAAGTGGGGGGAGGGAGGGTTGCGGGGGAAGGAGGGCAGTTATTCTGGAAACAAGGGCAGCAGAGCTACAGCGCTGAGGGTTTAATGCTATTTTCTGTCTATAAAATCGTCCGTAATTTGTTTACAACTTCCAAAATTCAACAATAGTGTGCAAATGCGATTCCATTTATGTTAATAGGTGCTTCCTTCTCTCATATCAGATTCTGAATAAAAATTAGACAAGTACTCTGTTTTGAAAATATATAAGATGTGAACTTGCTGTGGGGGGGAAGACAACCACCTCCAAATGCACAAGCCGATCAACTGCCTTTTTTTTTTTTAACTTAATAACTTAAGTGAACTGTTAGTGAAATTACAACCTGCTTGTGACACAATAAATTTACAACAGAATTCATTCCATAAATTATTCAATTCTATGACTGCAGTCAAGGAGAGAAATATCACCAGGAGCAGGTGATTAGCATGTGAAAGGAAAAACCCATCTCCCCACCGAAACAATTACTGTCAAAGCCTCCTATTGGAGTTTTGTAAAAATTACCATTAAGAACACACATTTAAGTCTTTGTAGCTCCCATAAAGGGGCTAAGTATTTGATTTACATTAGATTCATTTGTTCTTTCTTCAACTGTCTCCTCCTACAAACCGTAACTGCCCTCAATAAACGCTTGCTCAATCAAGTGTGCATTAAAACAAAAGAATTTAACTTCAATGAAAGTGATGAATCAGGGCCAGAAGTTAACTTTTCCTTCCTTGGTAGATCTTTCCAGCAGGTAAGCAAAGTAGAAATTTGCATCTGCGTTTCCCAGGGGCATCTGATCTGGTTGTGTGTGTGTCTGGCCAGGGCGCAGATTCCTGCATAAATCGCCAGAGGCCAGAGCTGCCCAGCAAAGGGGTTGCCGTCAAACTACACTTATGACCATTTTCTGTGGGCAACCTGTCTATGTAAACAGGGCTGTTAATGTTCCACCCACTCAGTGAGTAAAAGACGGTACTACGGAAGGTTTCGGGATGGAGATGTTTTTTTTCCAGGAAGTCCAGGACGTCAGTCCCCAGCTGCTGGTGTTGAAGGCCGGGGCTCCTCCAAATGCTCAGATAGCCACGCCCCAAATGTCAAAAATAGGCTTTTTCTAAGTTGTGTCACCTTGGCGTGAGGATTATTTTGAGATAAGGTCCATCAAGGCCCTATGGGCTTCAAGAGAAACTGTTATCATTACCTTAACAGCGCAGAACAATGAAAATTACCCCCAATGACGGTCATTTCCAGAAATAACCATTTTCTGGGAGAAAGTTTTCTCTCTGGTAAACATCTAGTTACAGAACACGTGGTTTGTCACAGGAGTCACCCTCTTCTCCTCACGTGAGTCCCCTCCACTCTCTCCCCGATACCCTAGGCTCCTAGTCCACTCACTAGCTCAAGGATAGAAACCCTAAGTCTGTCCTAGTCACTCTAGAATTTAAAGCCTCACAAATCTGATGCAGGGACAGCATAGTTTAAAATTTCTTGGGCAGCTGGCAGATGTATGAGTAGAAAACTAACTGGCAAAACCTGAGACAACTAAGAGCAAAGACCCCAAAGAGCAAGGACCCCACCGTGTACTTGGGTCTAGAACACAACCCTAGATACACACTCTGTTTTCACTCCAGGTAACCCGGACACACCCACGAAGGGAGGGGCCCCCACCCCTCATACATATTCAAGAATCCGTCTTGCCTGAGTGAGAGGCAGGCAGCATGGGTCCTACACATGTGTGCGTTCCTTTGATGGCACTTTCCTGGCCTCAGGGAGCTTCAACTCACTGTTTCCTCTTTTGATAAACTTGCCCTGTGATCCTGACCAAACGGCTCTCCATGAATTCTTCCTGGATGGACCCAGCGGCTCATCAGTGCGTCTTGCTCACCCTCCCTGGCATCAAATTCTCCATACATGGGTAATTACATTATTTTTCTCCTCCTAATCCGGCTAATGTTCATTTGTTTGCTTAACCAGCCCTAGAAGAAACCCCCACCCTCCACCCAAAGATTTCCACGTTCTACTTCTCAAAACCTGTGACTATGCTATACCACACGGCAAAGGGGAATCAAGGTTCAGGTGGAATTAAGGTTGACAGTCAGCTGACTTTAAAATAGGAAGATAATCCTGGATTATCTGGGTGAGCTCAATATCATCACAGGGGTCTTCAAATATGGAAGAGGGAGGCAGAACAGTTTGCACCCAAGTGATGGGACGTAAGAAAGATGTGACTGACTGCTCCCGGCTTTGACGATGAAGGAAGGGGCCATACGCTGAGGAATGCAGGCAGCCTCCAAAAGACTTCAAGGAAGGCAGCCCGAGTGACACCTTGATCTCAGTCCAGTGAGACCCATTTAGCCTTCTCACTTCCAGAATTATAAGATAATGAATTTGTGATGTTTTAAATTCACAAGTTTGTGGTTAATTTATTAAAGCATTGTGGGAGGTCAAGGAAAAGTTCCCCCATTTCTCTGAGGCTCTTCACAGGCTAGACAAATGAACAAATGAAAATCAGGTGCGATTACTAAGCGAAAATCCTAGATTTAATAATAGTGTATGTATGGAGAATTTACATGGTGGTAAATTCTGAGGTAGCTGGAACACAGACACAGTTATGTCTTGAGCTGGGGCATGGAGATCTGTTCAGGGGAGACAAAAGGGGTCTCCACATGGCAAGGAGGAATGACTCACCCTTATCTACTCTTTACTCTGAAAGTGCAAATAACTCCCCTTTCTACATTCTTCTAGAGAGCAGGAACACAAGACCATTTCTTGATTAGGGAGAAGGGTGGAGGTCCAGCGGGTGGCAGATGACTTCTTTGATGAAGGGAAGGGCTACAGGTTTAGAAGAACAGGAGCTGCTCTTTTGCCTATGGGACTGCCCTCCACCATCCTTGGTTCTCATATCAGAGTATGGTACGTATAAGACAACAATTCTGAGAAACTTGAGGTGTTCTGTTTTAATCCTATAGCTGTAACAGGAAACTGAAACAACAAAAACACTTTTCCATTCTGAAAGGCAAATGGTGTGAAGAAAGGAAAAGGATTTTGCAACTATTCATGTTTGTTCATAAAGGAAATCACAAAAGGAAAGATCTAGAAGTTAATTTTACATAATGCTTTAAAACTGCATAGGAAAGAACAATTTGGAAGGGCATTTTTTCGTAAAGGAAAGGTGCAGGTAGGAATGAAGATGAGTAAGTAGGCAGGCAGGAAGAAATAGGAGAAACAAACTATTTAATTTAGTTGTTCATCTTGGTTGTTCCCCTGGCCCAGGCTCTCGAACCTGGGTCCTTAGGACGCATGTGGACTATGTTCACTGCTTTCTCCGCTGGCCACCAGGGCGTGATGGCACATTTATGTTTTAACTACTATTCTCATTCTTCCATTTACTAGAAATATCTTCCAGCAAAAGCAGAATGCTTCATCCTCTATAAAACGACACTTTCCTTTTCAGATAACACCCTTTCTCATCTATTGTCTGACTCTCCAGAGCCATCAGCCTGGCATGTGGTTTGTACCTTGATACACAGACGCCATTTCAAAGGGCCGCTTTACTTGCAAAGGTAAGTTCTTATAAAATTGTGTAAGGGACTCCTAAGAGTCCCTGAACTGGGGCTGAAAGTTAAAGTAACAAAGAATAACAGCATTAAAGTACACAAATTCATTTGTGAATTTTGGCTTACACAGGAGCCTTCAGAAGGAAATGCAGCACATATGTAGCAGAAGTTGGCTGTTTTATACCAGCTTTGATGGAGAGGGAAAGTCATAGGAAAACAAGACTGGACAGAGAGTCTAAGCTGCAGTGGGCAAACTGGGGGAAAGTTGACAAGGCCTCTCCATGTGGATGCCCCGCAGGGTTCCTCCAGCTTCAGAGAGAAAGATGCTCCTTTCCTCTGGGTACAGAAAGGTCACCTCCCACTTGACTCTTATGACCTACTTCAGGGAAGAAAGTCAGAAAGTCCAGCCCACAGCTGACATTTCTCACATTCCTTCAGCTGACAATATGTAAAGGTACAATATTTGGGGGGTATGTGTCCTGGACCCCATCAATTGTCCAGCATGGAAGAAAAAATACACAGAATCACAGAATGGAAGAGCTAAAAGAAACTTTATATGATTGATTTTTTAATCTCCTTATTTTACCAGAAAAGCAATCAAGAGCCAGAAGGAGGGATTCTCTCCCAAGATCACAGAGTATGGAGTAAAAAATAGTTTAGAAAAGTGGCTCAGACCTCTTTCCTTAAGGCACGATAATGCCTGTATGGGTTGCTCAAATTCACCCCTTAATTCATCCAATGAACACTCATTGAGGGCCAACTTGTGTGCTGGGCACTGGTTTAGCACTGATTATGCAGTGGGGAACAACGGAAAGAAATACATAGAAACTATGGAGCTATTTATTAACCAGTCAATCTTTATGTAACTAGTTGTACAATGAGAAGAAACAGACAATACATAATAAATAAATAAATGAAACAACATATAAATAACAAGTGTTATAATGAACATGCAATAGATTAATGTAAAGAACTAGGAGTTTTTTCAGAGTCATCTCAGATTGGTCAGCAATTGGAAAAATCTGAAAGACCAGAACAAACCAGGCAGGATGGGGAAAGGCAGAAGGAAAGCCAGTGCAAAGACGCTAGAGAAAAAGCTAATTTGACCTTTTTGGAGGAACTTCTTGAATTCCTAGTGAGGAGGGAGCAGAGGTAGGCAGTGGGGCAGAAAATAGGCAAAGGCTAGCTCTCTTTGTATTCCATGTGCTACATTTGTCTGTGTTTACACTTGTGTTGACGTCCATGTCGGAATGTGAAATGTTCATGGGGATGTGTTTATTTCATATGCAAAACATCTAATGTTACCAAGTAAATATGAAAATATGAACACAGGTCTGTCCACTTTCTTCATGGAGAAGAGGTGGTTCCAAAGAAATCAAGTCAACACTGTATGAGCAGACTGATGGCATTAACCAATGACATTTTGTAGAGGGAAGGCTTGAAAGGACACTTCAGGATAGGGAAGAAATATTTTCAACTATAGGAACATTCCATAGTGTGAGGGAAGTCTAACAGCAGTTACTGAGCATGCACTGTGTGCCAGCACACAAGTAGGTGTTTTACCTACATTATCACCACTAGTGCCTCTGAAGGCTAGGCCTCCCCCAAAAAGATGGCCAAAATAGGTCTCTAAAGACGTGCCATGTTGGCATGTGGGTTGTTTCAGACCAAAGTCAATCTAACCCCTATGGAGCTCCAGACAAACTATGGCCACTTCTTTACCTAGAAGAATAAAGACTGGGTGGAAAGTGGAGTTACCTAGATATACGGCCATCTCCAGAAATAAACCTTCTATTGGAAAGACTTATCTACATGGCATGTGAAACATCTAATCATGGAGCAAAGCCTCGGGCCCCTACCCCATTCCTTAGCTCAGAATATAACCCCTCAAGTTGTCCCATTTACATCTCTGTAGATTCGCCATGTATATGCATTTTACTGGTTCTTTTTCTCCTACTAATCTGTCCAATGTTAACTAGTAGCTCAACCAGGCCAAGGAGTAGAAAGAAATTTTCTCTCGGCCCCTATTCCCCACTGAATTTCACATAAGAAACATGCAGATGTAAGTAACCAGCTCAAGCCTGCGTACTTGGTGGAAAAACTGGAAACTAACTACACACTGGTCGGTCTCCTACCGAAGGTCTGACTTTCCCCCATTTTGCCATATACCACTCACCTTGATCAAAAACTACCCTGTGAAAGTCGCATCACCTTTAAACAACTTATTCTCTTCTTGTGTGAAGTGAGAGATGGAATCAGATAGTCTCAAAATCCTTCTCATCTTGAACATCCTGAAATTCCACAATCCTATAATATTGGCAGAATCTGTCCTCCCTAATCTTGCAGCCCTCCACACCTGAAGCGTCCTCTTTGATAAGGAGATCGGCAGGTGCCACCTGTCAATCAGAATAGCGTCCTTCCATCAGAAAGTCAGAGTCTTGTGGTGCATCCTGGTGGTTTAGTGGTTAAGTTCACCACTTCCAATCAGCACACTCCACACACACCCCAAGGATCCAGATTCACCTCCTAGGGCTTGGGGAACAACTAGGATGAACAACTAAATAAATAAATAAATGCTTCGTCCTCCTCTCTCTTTCTGCCTGCCTGTCTACTCACCTGCATTCCTGCCTGCACCTTTCCTTTTTAAAAAAGTCAGATTCTGCCTACGCCGGCTGAACACCACCAAGGAAAGCAAGCCTAGCTACCCCTGCTGGTGAGGGGAACATCACAAGGGTCAGTGTTCGCATTCTCTTTTCTTTCTTACTTACCAATGAACATCAACAGCCAAATCCCTGAGTCTATCTCAACACTGTTTTTGAGACACCATTATGAGGAAATTGCATGCCCAGATGAACTTTAAGCTTCACTCTCGGCCACTCAAATGGCAAATGTCAGTACTTTCTCTTTCTGTATTGGGTTCACCTCCTTTAGCTCAAAGCCAAAGAGCAGCAAAGACAAAATTTGCTTCTAAGAAGCACAACTATTTATTTCTGGGGAGTAAGTATTTTCCAAACTTGAGACTTCTACATAAAGAGAAAAGAAGCCATTCAAAGGCATAAGTCAAGTTTCAAGATTTGGAGTGCAGCTAATTATTTCCCCTGGAATGCTAAATAAACATATTTCATTTTCTGGAGCCAAACTTAGAAGTACGAATGTAAAGAATCTTTATTTGTACTGTGTTAAAATATCAAGAAATAGTGGCATCAAACTGAAGAGACAGTTCTAGTTATCCCATAAGGCAGCATTATGACTGAAAAGATGCAGTATCCCTCCTAGTCACTGCTTTCCTCTACATGGAGAGCAGCATTCCTGAGAGCTGGGAAACTCATCTGACTCCTCTGTGTCACTGTGTGTGTAGACCATTGTTGGCTTTGTCTGCCCAGATCTGGAGTGGAGGTTTTCCTTTAGAAATCACTCCGGTTCCGTGTGCCTGAGGTGAAGGCACAGTGACGGCACCCACAGATCTGGAAGCAGGGCCGCTGTCCATGTCTTGCCCACCAGCCTCTTCTGACCTCCTAACAGCAATCGTAGGCACACAAAGTAAGTCTAATCGGAGTTAACCCCCAGCTCATTGCTGGAGAGCCCAAGATACAGATGGTATCTCCCCCTAGGAAAATCATATCGTTGGCTTAGAGCTGCTGAGACCTATTTGCAAACCTAAGTGGGAGCTTCTTCAGACTAGACAAACTCAGGAAAGCAGAGGAGAGAGGTAGACAGAATTTGCTAAGTCTTGCTGACCCAATTTAAACTCCTAAATCCAATTGCACCTGAAGCCTACTTGGATACTTGGATTTTTTAGCTATTTGAGCCAATACATTCCTTTCCTTTTTTTTTTTTTTTTTTGCTTATGTTAGAGTTGGGCTTTCTATTGCTTACAACCAAGTTTAATATCTAATTTTATGCTAATCTGTTGATATAATAACATCCTTAAGTCACAAACATTTCATGAAAAATCTACTAAGTGTGTCTGAAAAACAGACACAAAAAGTCTAAGAAATCTTTTTCTACCAAATGAAAGGTGTTTCGAGAATTACTCTAGAAGGAGCTACACGGGAGTATCTGCTTTCTTATCTCCAGCAGCAGAAGTAAACTTCAGCAATCTTTCTTTTTTTAAAGCTCCTCTCTCCCTGCCCCCACTCTTCATTTTGAACAGGTCACCAGCATAGGTTCTGAGAAGTCTCCAAATTATGTGTACAAATTTTAGAGTGCCCCGTGCATCAACGACAACAAAAAGTCTCCCTAGAGACTTTGGAAGCTTTCTTTTTTAAAAACTAAATAATTTGGCAAAATTTGTTTTCCATTCTTCCAGGGATTCTCTTCTGATCATCAGTAATGTAACTGAGAAAGTACCATAAATCTGGAGGCCGAAACAAGCGGCGAGATCACCTCTATCTAGAGCAAGCTGGACTGACAGAGAAAGAAGAGCCAGGGCCCAGCGTCATGAAGCCATGGGCCCATGCAGCCCATCCCAGTGAATCATTAAGGAGATAATGTAGAGGGCAGATGCACACAGTCGTGGACATATCTGCCTTGACATTCAAGGTAACAGTCAATAGACAAAAGAGATGACAGTAATGATGGCCCATATTTATTATGAAAAACCTATTCTCCAAATATCACGAAACACTTTGCCAACTCTTAGACTAAATGCTGATGGTTGTAAGTAATCTTCAAAGGCATGATTTCTAATTTTCCCACAGACCTGAGGCCCGCAGGTTCTGAGAGGCCAGCTGTGCAGAGGCATGGAAAATGATAACTATTGGAATAAATCATAATGGAGAGAAAAAGAAAATGCTAATCCCCGAAGGAGAAGAATTCATTGTGCTCAACAATTAAGATGGTGTGTAAATGATCTGAAATTAAATACATATATATGTATCTTTATATAAATATATATATTATACATATATATATGGTTTATATACCACCTATTCTTGCAGTGACCATAAGGCATTATCTTGGTTTAAGAAATCTTATTTTTATAGAGTAATATCAGAAGTCTTGTGACATTAACTAGCCATAAAATTGGCATTTCCTGATCTAAAAGGAAGTGCTTACTCAGAAAAACAGTAAAGTAGCAGATGGAATGATGCAGAAAACTCACACTGGGAAGTGTAGAGAGCATAAAGATAGATGCTCAAGCTTCCAACATGAAACACCGCATCTATCCCGTGGTCCAGAGTGAAGAGGAAGGGGCAGGAAATTGTTTTCAAGCACACCAATTTTCTGGGACCCATCTTGGAACCACCTCACAGAAAATGAAATGGAAAAGCGGTGTGACAAGATTGAAGTGATGAAATCCTGAGATTTCCCCTATGAGAGAAGATTGGAAATAATGTTCATTGGAGAAAGATGGCTCAGAATGGATACTAATGAGGTTATTAAGATGTGTAAGAAGACAGCAAGGGGAGGGCCATCACCAAGGAGGGTGTTACAGGTGTGTGCAGGAACAGGCCATGTCTGAAATAGCTCGAGCCCCAAATTCAGCAGGTTCAGATGGTTCATCAAAGCCTATTTTTAATAGTTTGTCAATCAACTTAGTTGTGTGAAACAGCTGACAACAGTATGCTGGGCATCACTTAGTAAAAATTTTACAACAGCACTCTGAAATGTATTAAAACCAGTGAGACCTATTTAGAAATGACATGACTTTGACTGTTTACCACCTATTGTAATTCATGATTATTTGACTAAACTTCAAAACACCTAGGAAACATTCATTACATTCTCATAGCCTAGACATACCTTCATGTTCTATTATTTAAAGTATATTAAGAACTATTCTATAAATTCGCCAAGGAGCCATATCCAAGGTCAATAAAAACTCAAAGGAGGTACCATTGGTCCTGAGAAGTGAGTTCTCAAATACTGGAGGATATCATTATCATTGTTAAGACACGGTCTGTGGACATATTTACAGTGCCTCTTCTTCTCTGGTGATCGAGATTGAGCATTGTGATCCCTGAAGGACACTGTTGCCATCTTACATATATTGAAGATAAGTCCAAGGAGGATTCACTGCTTATACCTAGAACTATAGTCTCTCTTGTTTGTAATTCACTTTTCTTGCCTAATCTCCAGCTCCTTGGAGCTACATATCATTCCCAGACCCAGGTATGCCCATTGTCTGTAATCTTCACCCATAAATTCTGCCATGTTTGTTCCGGTGGTTGCACTGGTCTTCTGTCACTGCACAACCATATTCCACAATGAGCACTAGCTTATCTCCAGTATGCCTGTTTGAAGCTCAGACAGCATGACTGGTTCTCAGGAGCCCCTCGCCATGAAGTCAGACCTGCCCTCCACATGCCCAACACTGACTGGTTCTCCATCAAAGAAGGATCTCTAGCATCAAGATATAAACAGCGGCCAGGAGCACTCCAGGCAGAGATCAGCACAGCAGCATCTGAGACATCTACTCTGTTTCTAGGGACAGGGGGGCAGGGGTTGAAGGAAAGGTAGAGTCAGGAATGAAGGCGAGTAGGCAGGCAGGAAGAGCGAGGAGGAGGAAGCATCTTCATGTTTATTTTTATTTAGCTGTCCACACTGGCTGTTTCCCCCCGGACCCAGGACTCAAATTCAGGGTAGGTGGCTTACTCCTTTGGAGGCAACTGACCTGTTGTTCCACCAAGGTTTGCCATCTACCCTTAAAAATAAGAGAGAAAACATGATTAAGAAATGGGCCAAAGACCTTAACAAATACTTCACCAAAGAAAACAAACACATGGGAAACCAGCATATGGAAAAATGCACCACGTCGTAGGTCATGAGGGAAACACAAGCTGAAACAATCATGAGACAGCCTGCTCACCGACCAGAATGGCCAACGCATGACGTCCTGACACCACCACGTGCTGGTGAGGGGGAGCAACTGGAATTCGTTCACGGCTGTCGGGAATGCAAGATGGCAGGGTCACTTCAGAAGGCTGCTTGGCTGCTTCTTACAAAACTAAACAGACTCTTAACCACATAATCAAGCAATCATGCTTCTTGGTATTCACCCAAAGGAGCTGAAAACGTACATTCTCAAAAAACCACACACATGGATGTGTACAGCTCCTTTCATCATATTGGAAAACTTGGGAGCCACCGAGAGATCCTACAGCAGGCGAATGGGTAAGTGAACTAGCATATTTGTACAATGGGCTATTACTTATTGCTAAGTAGAAATGATCTCTCAAGCCACAAAAAGACATGGAGGAAACAAATGCATATTGCTAAGTGAAAGAATCTGAAAAGGTTACGAACAGTATGATGTCAACTATTCTGAAAAAGGTAAAAGTATGGAGGTAACATGGATAGTTGCCACCATGTGGAGGTGGGGGACGAATGGGTGGAGACAGAGGATTTTCAGGCAGCAGACATACTCTGTGGTCCTCTAATGAAGACTGCATGTCACTAAACAGCTGTCCCAAGCCACAGAAATCACAAGACCCGGTGTAAATCCTAAACTAAACAAGGGACGCTGAGTGATTATGATGCGTCGACCCAGGTTCATCAGCCGTAGGAATTTTCTGCTATGCAGACATGGACAAAGCTGGAAATTAGCATGGTCCACCAGAAAAATGCAGATAAATCTCAAAATAAGTCACAAAAGCTGAAGAAATCAAGGAAGAAGAGTAGATGTGAAGGATTAATCCAGGAATTCTAAATGTGTCTAATAAGAGTGAAAGAAGAGAAGAACAAAGCAGGTTGGTAGGGGAGGCACACACATACAACTCTGGCAAGTTTTCAGAATGACAAAATAGAAAAGGAATTTTAGATTCCAGGAAGTCCTTGACTTGAGAGCAGCTGGAGGGGCTCCGCCTATTGTCCTATTGTCCTTTACCTGCTCTGGGGAGGATTCTCCAGCCCTCAGCATAGCCGGGAGCCCAAGGCCATGGAGGGAGGAAAAGAGCATCATCTTCCTCAAACCCAGCTCTGTGCAGCCTCACCACAGAGAGATCAGTCAGTGTCCCAGTGCCCGATGCTGGGCAGCGATGATGGCATTCCCCCTTTTCCTCCTTCCCTCTCCTTCTCCCAAATTTTCTGGACTAAAGTATTCTGAGAGACTGTGTGGAACACACCTGGAGAGGTGAAGATGCTGGAGTTTTGTCCATTGACTTACAAACCTCATTGGGGAGGGGGTCACTCCTGGGGTGGTAGAGCCATAGGATACCCAGTCTGGCCCAGAACATCCTCCCACAGCCAGAGAAGATGCATAAGCAGAGAGCAGGAAGTCTGCAATGAGGAGGAGACCTCTCAGCAGGTGACCAGAGGACGCTGGGGGGATTTAGGTGAAGAAGCGCGTGCACACACATGCACGCGCACACAATCAGCTCGGAGGTCAGTTTCTAATATAACAGGGAAACACTAGCACTTTGTGGTAAAATTAGGCACAAAGATGCTCAGAGCTGTTGCCACATTTAACACTGTATTTGGACCAACACAATGAGACCAGAGAGAGAAATTAGAAGTGTTAAGACTGGAAAGAGGCAGAGCTATCTCTATTTTGAGATGATAAGGCTTTTTAGTATCCATACGCCCAATAAATCAACTGAAAAACCACAACAAAATATGAAATAATTCAGTAAGATGGTAGTATGTAAAATTAACGTTTTAAAAAATCAATATCCTGGAGCTAATAAAACAAGAGAAGATACAATGCAAGGGAAGATCCCCTTTACAGCTAGGAACAAACTGCACAGGAAATGTATAAAATCTAATGATCAGAGGAAAATGGAACCATGACCAAAGGATCACAGAAACAGCATGAAAAGAGACACTATTTTCTTGGAAAGAAAGACTCAAAGTCAATTCTCTCTGTTAATTTAGTGCAATCCAATAAAACAACAAAGGGGTTTTTTTTCCTGCAACTAGACAAGTTGATCCTAAAATGTATATGGAAAAATAAATTTTAAAATAGCCAGGAAAACACTAAAAAGGAGAGAAATGATGAAAGTATATACCTACTTGCAAAATGTACTGACTAAAAGTGTACAAGTGGTGTTTGAAGAGACATACAAGCCAGAGGAGGAGAACAGAAAGTTCAGAAATAGACCAAAATGTATACTGTGTTAGTTTATTTAAAGATGACATCTCAAATACTGAGATGAAGAAGGACATTTTAATAAATGTCAGAACATCTGGGTAGCTATGTGGAGGAAAAATTAAGTTGGTTCCCTACTTCACATTGTACACAAACATAAATTCCAAAAGGATTCCAGGTTTAAAAGTGAAAAATACTACAGATACATTAAAAGTAGAGTGAAGGAGGCCTTTCTAAGTTCAAAAGTTTGTAAGATTTCAAAATCCAGAAGCAATACAAGATTTGTAAATTTAACTGAATAAAAATCAGAACGTGGAGCGCCCTGGCGGAGCAGCAGGCAGGTCACTCGCCTCTGAAGGCGCAGGCTTATAATCCTGAGCTGGAATCCCGGGCCTTGGAGGCAGCTGCCAGTGTGAAAATTAGATAAAAATAAAGTGAGGGTGATTCTTCCTCCTTCTCTCTCTGCCTGCCTACCTGCCTACCTACTGGGCTTCATTCCTGCCTGCAGCTTTCCTTAAAAAAAAAAAAAAAAAAAAAATGGAGGTACATATGCGCAAGATGAAACCAAATTCTACCCAGGCAAGAGATGTGGTTGTGTGTCCAATGCTGCACGCACGGCAGTGACTCCTGGAGGCTGAACAAAGCAGAGGGATCTGGAACCTTAGCTGGTGCCTATGGAGACACCAGCAGGATTTGCCTGGAATCCCCAAGCAACCTTCCTGCAAAACTGTTGGACCCAGAATCCATGAGATGCTGCGCCCCACAAGGATTTACACTTCTTGAAAAGTAAATGAAAGTGGAGAAAATATCATGAAGAAAAATCTCACTGACATACATAAAGAAAAAATCATATAGCCTTGTTGTCTGATGTATAATGAAATCAAATTATGATAATGATAATCAAAGAGAGTCCACAAATAATCTATAGAGTTAGAAAGTTTAAAAAATTTTGACAACTCTGTGTCAGAAAAAAAAATGCAGAAATGATGAACTTTTGGAATGAACGATACTGAAACCATTGTAAAATCAGGGGTACTTAGGTAAGACCGTGAAACTCAGGAAAATGGAAGTATACGCATTGACCTTCTTCTCCTAAAGACACGTGCCCTCGCTACACAGAGTGGACACCAAGGCTTTTATTGCACCAATCCTGGTCACAGTTAACGTTCCCTTATGAATGGAGATTTAGGTGCTTTCCAGATCTTTCTAGGTCTGTTATGGAATATGATGCAAAAGTTCAACAGAATAAAGCAGAGGTACATATACTAACATGAAAATAATTTTCCAAGATGTAATGTTAAATACAAGAAAGAAAACCATGCAGAAAAGTAAAAGCGGTATGAAATCTTTTAAGTTAGATTAATTCAACAAAAATCTAAACTAGTGTATTTTTATAGATATATATCTATTTTACAGAGAAAATTTTCAGAAAAGGTCTGAAATTTTCAGAAAGGTGCTTGATCACTCTACTACTTTTAAGGGACGAGAGTAGGATCAGAGGAGTGATCAAGGGAACAGTCAATGAGCTGCAATGTTTGATGATTTCTTTGTTTACAACAGGAGAGTATTTACATAAAATTTGTGTTATAGAAAAAGACAAGTTATCGATGTGAATGAACCAAAAATGATTGTATAGAATTCTTCTCTTAAAACAAATTTTACAAGGACTATTCATTCTGCTTGTATAATAATTTTTGCTCAGACAAGTTTTGACCAGGCAATTTTTTATTGATAAAAGTTAGCTTCTTTTCATTTTAAACCCAGCGGCGGGGGAGGGAGTAAAGCATTTGATGATTTTCATTAATATGTTGAGTTCATTGTATAATTTCACAATCCTAAATTATCAGACCAGAAAAGCAGGAAAGGTAGAAGAAACAGAAGAATTAAATATAGTCCAAATTTATAAACCAAACTTATTGTTTAAGAATTGTGGTAGCAGTATCTGCAAAATAAATCATCAAAGCCCTTTTAGTTCAATATATTTTAAATCTCTGTATTATAGGCTTACCTTAAATACAAGGGTCTCTTTTAAAAGAAAAACTCATGGTATGATTTCATTCATGTATAGTGTAGAGAAAAAGCAAACAAATGACCTAAAAGAAAAACTCATCAACATCATTAACAGTGCTAGACAGACCACCTGAGTCTCTATAATGTTATAAACCAATGTTACTTTAGGGAAAATAAAAAACTGTGCAAGACAGGAATCAAAATGTAAACTACAAACATGAGAATGAAATAATAGGTTATCTGAAGAAAGTGCAAGGTGAGAAATGTATAAACCATTTCTCTAGCTGTACAACCAAATATTCAAATCAGTCTCAGAGAGGCTGATGGTTAAGTGGGGGGTGGAGGGGGGAAGATGAATAAGAAAGTTACTCTAATTTAAACAAAATTAATAAAGAAATGTTCTGCATGGGGTTTTTTTCCCCCTGTTTCTACCTCTAATCATTTATCATGCAAATGAAAGCAGTAATGGAAAATGTAAAGAAAACAAATTCTGCTCTATCCTGAAACCCGTATCCGGCAAGAGATAAGATTGAATATCAGAAGGAAGGGGTCTGAAAATTAGCTGTCTGTACAATAACTGGGAGGGAAAACTGTTTTATTTAGCCTAGAGGGATTTTTTTTTTTTTTTTTTTTTTTGTAGCAAACTGACTAAATTAAAATCCAGTCTATTAAATCCAGTATCATACTAGAAAATGCCTTTTCCTTGCACTTTTAGATAAATTTTCATTGATCTCATTTTACGCATGATTACATTTTTAATGAGTTGTGCAATATTTCCAGGCTAATTTTAAATCCCCTCTTTCCTCTCCTTCCTCGCCCCCCCACCCCACTTACTGCTTGCTGGATTAACATTTCTGATAAATTGTTGGACCAGAAAGAAGGAACATTACCAAGATGAAATAAATTGCTTCCATTTTTTTGCAGCTCTAAAGTGATAATAGGAGAAAACAAATGCCTACTGTCTAATTATTCTACATCTACCAATTCATTTCACAAAAACAATTATTTTATTTTTATATAATAGGCATGTTACCTTGTATTCATTATAAATGACCCTGAACAATATACAGTCTATTTGAATGAAAAAACTAACCCGAACACTGATCAAGTAAACTTGCTGAATGACCATCTGAAGATAAATGGCCATTAAAACAACTTCGTAAATGAAAGAACATGGAGGCAATCAGAAAATCTGACAACTGAGAAAGCACTTATTTTTTAAAAAGAATGGACCTTTTTTTTTGTAAAATTAACTTTCAAGCAAAATACACAATCATACTGGTTTCAGTGGTTGAAGAGATTCCTTCTTGTGGGGATGCAAGGACACTGCACATTTTCTCCAACACTTGAAGTCAGGTCACTTTCTCCCATCAGCATCTTCAGGCCTTTACGCCAAGAACAAAGATGATTTAATGGGAGCCCTTAGAATTCCAGCTTCTATTCAAGAAAGGAAGTCAGAAACCATTGACATGGAGACCCATGACCAAGATCTTAAGAGTTCTTACACATCTGTGTTTCACCCCAGAGTGGCTATTTTTATAACTCCCTGTCTAATGCCTAATGATGACCATGAGCGAACTCTCTAAACAGATTAAACTTTGCAATTTGGACTGATTATAAGAATAAACAAAATAAAGTTCAGCTCTGTTGTGTTTACAAGATCCTTAGAAAGAATGTTCCTGAAAGACTGAATCAAAAAAAGGCAAAAGATTTGCCAGGCAGATGTTAACTAGAAGAAAACTAGTAGTTTACCAAGTCTAGTGGTTTTCCACTAATAATTTTAGTATCAAGTGGAAATTAAATCAAGTTTTAAAAAAAATTAAAGGAAAAATCCACAAGAAAAGTATATACATGTGTAAATGTGTACATGCACACACATGTGCACTTATGTGAACGCACACGCAAAGTACTGACTTGCATTCTCCTAATACAATATATCTTCAAGATATAAAGTTAAAAATGGACAGAGTTATAAGGGGGAAATGTGAGAGGTTATAGGGACATGGAAGATTTTTTAAAAGATAAAATTGTATGTCTAGCTAGAGAGGAAAACTATAATGTGTAAGATGAAAATGAAACTGTATGGGATTAAAGAAAATGAGGCAATGCAGAAGGAAAGATTAGTCAACTGCCAGGCATAGAAATAGAAATGATCCAGAATGAAACACAGATAGAAAAAAAAATCCAAGAAAAAATAAAGGGACAAAGCTTTAGTGAACCACAGAATAACTCAAATGGCTAATATCGTGTCATTAGTATCCCCTTAAAAAATGTCCATAACATTTTTTTTAAAAGGAAAGGTCCAGGCAGGAATGAAGGTTAGTAGGCAGGCAGGCAGGAAGAGAGAGGAGGAAAAATTACTCTGTTTTTTATTTGGTTTTTACATTGGTTGTTCCCCCTGGACCTGGGACACAAACCAGGGATATGTGGCCTGTGCTCCTTCAGAGGTCACTGACCTAACCACTACTCCACCAGGGCACAACAAGTAAGTAACTGAAAAAACAATGGTTGAAGTGTTTCCAAGTTTAATGAAAACTGTACATCCTGTGCATATGGCAGCAAACATGAAGAGAGTACCATGAAGAGCTGGGGGACTCAGAGAGGACAGGTAGTGGGCACCCTGCCTTTTACTGGACCTAATCACATCATCGTCAAGTCTTTTCTCTTGAATTTTGTGTTTTGGCTGAAGATGACGCCTTCAGGGAAGATTCTCTACTGTGGGCAGCTATGCAAGAAATCCCCCCTGCAGGTGATGACTTTTGGCCTCTGTTTACACTACCACTACCACTGAAGCACCCACATGGACTGGGCACACCAGGACCTGACCACCATGGGGACTGCCACCCAATACTATTGAACAAAAGTGCCAGTAGTGTACCCAGGCCCATGCAATCTGGGTCATAAAGATGGAGGAGATCACAGCCAGTCAGTGCCTCCTACAGGCGGTGAGACCGGCCTGCAACTCCAAAATCAAGTCCCCTGCCCTCCCAGGGCCTCCAGTGCAGCATAAGACAAACTTCATCACCAAGAGACCCAACAGCTTATTCCAGATGCAGGGCACTCCCCATCCCCAGATCTGCCCACATAAATAACTTGGGGAAAAAGAAAACCAAGAAACTCAATGAATCACAAGCTCAAAAACTATGAAGAAAACTACGGCACATCATAAACAAATTGCTTGAAGTCAGTGATAAAGAGAAAGATGTAAACAGGAGCAAGAGACGGGGAGAGGGAGAGAAACAAAGACAGAGAGGACAGCAGATTTCTCACTGGAATAAGCATCATTTAAAAAGTGAGTGGGGGTAGGGGGAGAGTGAAAATGGATAGAAAAATGAATGTGAAATAAAGGCCTTCTCCAGAGATACAAAATTTGAATTGATCACCAGTAGATCTCCACACAGGATGTGGTAAAAAAGCTAAGTACCTCAGACAGTATGGAAATGGTACCAGATGTAAACCTGCATGGACACAAAGGAAAGAACACTGTACAAGAAAGTACAAAGATAAACGTAAAGATAATTGTAAAAAAAATTGTTAAATTTTAATCTCTTTAAAAGATGACTGTTTAAAGCAAAAATAAGAGTAAAATTATTGTAGGTTTTTGACATATATAAATTAAATTCATGACAACAATAGCTTAAAGGTCAGGAGAGGAAAGAGAAATAAAAGTTATGTTTTAAGGTTCTTATACTGTAAGTGTATGATATCACTGAAAGATAGAATAGGGTATGTTAAAGGTGTATAATATAAATCCCAAAGCAGCCAATAAAACAATGCAGTAGTTATAACTAATAACAAAGGAGACAAAAGAGAATCACAAAAATATTAAATTAACCTGAAAGAAAGCAGAAAAGGAACATAGAAAAGAAAGGACAGACAGAAAACAAATAGCAAGATAAGAGATTCAAATTCAATTGTGTCAATAATCACATTAAATGTAAGTGGTCTAAAAACTCCAATTAAGAAGTAGAGATGATAAGATAATGTGGAAAAAGGTAATACCAACCTCTGAAATGTAAATTTTTTAATTTCAAAGTAAAAAGGCTGTAAAAATAAATCCTGTACCAACATAAATGGAAATGAAATGGGAATGGTCATATTAATATCAGATAAAGTAGATTGCAAAACAAAGAAAATTGTCAGGGATTTAAAAACAGCCATTTCACAATGGTAAAGAGGTCAGTGTATCAAAAAGTCACAAACATGCACCTAATAACAGAGCTCAAAAAAACATGAAGGAGGAGGCATTCCCTGGTGGAGCAGTGGTTAGGTCAACCACCTCCAAAGGACACAGGCCACATACCCCTGGGTTCGAGTCCCAGGTTCCAGGTGGGAAAATAACCAGTGTAACAACTAAAATGAAAATAAAATTAAAATGCTTCCTCCTCCTCTCCCTTCTAGCCCGCCTGTCTACTTGCCTTCATTCCTGCCTGCAACTTTCCGTAAAACAAACCACAAATGAAAGAACTGCAAAGAGAAATAGACAAATCCAGGATTAAACTCTTAAGATTTCCCACTATCCCGATAATCAACAGAACAAGTAGACAAAACATCAGTAAAGACACAGATGAAAAAAACAAAACAAAACAAAACCCAACATTAACCAGCAAACTCTGGTGGCCTAATGGTTTCGCGCACCAGACCTAGTCCACAAGCAAACCAGGGTCACAGCTTCAAGACCTGGGACAGAGGGGGCAGCGAACGACCATGCTGAACAACTAAATAAAATCAAGTACTTCTTCCTTCTCCCTTTCCGCCTGCCTGCCTATTCTCCTTGATTCCTGCCTGTACCTTTCTTTAAAAAAAAAACAAGAAACAGTATTAACAGCCACTCTGGTGAGCAGCCATTAGGTCAACCACCTCTGAAGAAGTACAGTCCACATGCATCCCGAGGACTCAGATATGTGTCCCCACGGGGAACAGCCAATGTGAACAACTAAATAAAAACAAAATAAAATACTTTCTCCTCTCCCTTCTTATTTGCCTGTCTACTTGCCTCCATTCCTGCCTGCACCTTTCCTTTAAGAAAAAAAAATGCTATTAACCAACTTGATTTAATTGATATCCATAGAACATTCCTCCTTACAAAAACAGAAAATACAATTATTTTACATACCTACAAGCTGTACAAATAGACCCTATCCGAGGTGATAAAAGAAGTCTTGGAAACTAGAACACATTCAAGTCACACAAAGTGTAAATCTCTGATCACACAGGAATGTCATTAGAAATGAGTAACAGACAGATCTCTGGCAAAATTCCCCTAATATTTAAAAATTAAGTAATACACTTCCTTGTAAATCCACAGGTAAAGGAAACCATCAAACAGAAATAACACAATATTTTGAGTTGAGTGAAAATGAAAACACAACATATTGAAATGTGTCTCATTCTTAGAATCAAAAGCTTTTGCTAAGAAATGCTGGTAACTAGGGTTACATGTTGGAAACTCATCCAGTGTTTAACATGGACGATATCGTACGAACTTCATCTCTGAACGACAATCTTCACCCTGGCATTAAAACCAGAAGATAGGGCCAGCATGAGGGCTCAACTCTTGTACGCATGGGGCTAAAGAGGGGAAGTTAATCTTTTTATGGTCTTTTCTAATTCTACGTCACGGTCTTCTCTGACAAAAATATCAAAAATTTCTAACAGAATAGAAGCATTTAAATAAACACCCAAATCTGACTGATTCCTGGGTACATTTGTCATTTTGATCGCAGAAACCAGTTTCAGGGAATTAGAGCTATAATAAAAATCCATGCCTGAGATTGAGCAATGGAACTATTTTTAATGATGGTGGACAGTAAATACATGACCAGAAACTTAAAATATTAACATCAAAGTAAAATGTAGAAAGGCTTAGAAAGTACTAGTGGCCTAAAGGAATGGAGTAGAGAGTTTAACCGACTATAAAGTTCACAAGAGAACATGACAAGAATCTAATACTCAAAACAGTAAAAGTAAAATGCTCATGAGAGTAAAAATAGTTATATTTGTTTAACCTACTGAAAAATGTTCTGCCGTCTAGACAGCCAGAGCCTAAGACTTCGGCAAGGAAAATGTAATTAAGATATGTTAATATTGGACAAGAAACAGTAAGACCTGGGGGTGCAGACATGTCTTCACACCCCTCATGTGGGAAGCAGGGAAAAGACATTCCCAGAGTAGTAGCTGCGAAGTAGCTGCCCCACCAAAAAAATTTTTTCTGCTTATAAGGAAGTCGTAAATCAGAAAGCTTGGAGGAAATTTCTGTTAATGGAAACATCTCACAGACCTTTGTCCTGGTCTGCATGCTGAGAACAGGAAGATCTATTTCAGGGAAATTCTGGGAGGAGAATTCAGGGGAAGGAAACAAGTAAGTCTACAGCTTAGATGGATCTGAATAGAAATTCAAACAGAAATTCCACAATGGACCAAAATAAACACACACACACACACACACACACACACACACACACACACACACACCCCTACATCATGTGCGCAACCACATCCGTGCAAAGGCAACTGTTCTGAAATGAGAAACCTCTAGTTTACAAGGTTGGTTCCACCACTTTGCAGGAATAAGAGCTGAGACAAGTTGCTGGATGGCTCAAAGCCTCACTTTTTTTAAATTGCAAAAAAAGAGAGAGAGATAATAAGACCTTCCTCATGGGGCTGTTGAAAGGACTTCTTCATCTACATTAGGAATTAAACCCCCTGCTAAGCATCTAGTAAGACCCAAGGGAAGAGTTGCCACTTATTAAGAATAATTAGGACCAGATTCCCTAAAGGATCAGAAAACACTGGATGGAAGTAACCAATCAGTGTAAGATTGTTTATATAAAGGAAGCTGAAGGTACTAGAGAAAATCTAATTTATGAAATTAAAGATGCTCGTCTGTAGCGAGGACCGAGGCTGTGACCGGCATCCTCCAAAGGTGGCTGCCATCAACTCCCTGACCCCTGTATGCACATGCCGCCCTCCCCCATCAACAAATAGTGGCCACATCCCTTCCCTTAATTTGAGTTAGTCTTATAAACTGCGTGGAAGAGACTGAGGCAACCAAAGAACAACCATCTTGCATGAACAATGGTATCTCAGGACTTAGGTATCATATTCTTTAAGTTTCCCTTTCCCCAAATAAACCAACCCAATAACAGCATTTCCCAATCAGGCTTCACCTGCTAACAGCTGACTGCACAACTGACGCAGGCCACACAAAAATGCCAACCCCACCCCAAACACAGGTTAATTCCTTCTCCTAGGACCTTAAAAACCCTCGAGCTTTGACCCAGGTCAGTAGCCCTTCCCAGGTTTAAACTCACTGAATAAACCTGTCTCTGGTGTGAGCGATCTCTCCTCTTGTCTTTTCCTAATCCATCACTTTTCCTAATAGTGACACTGTTCTAGATCCAGCCCTATCCTGGTAAGAGACTGGTGAGAGACTGCTAACTACCACTTTCCCTCTAGAAACTAGCTGCAGTGTAAGAAATAGGACTAACCTGAGACCACCAGGCTGTCAGGAGGCCCATGCCAGCCACATGAACCTAAGGATAGAGAAGTACCAGAGCAAGAGGCATCTGGCTGAAGCTATCTTGGAGCTTCCGGTCCCGCCAAGATGCCAAATGAATGCAACCAAGTGAGCAGCCCTAGTTAACTTCAGATGATGCATAAAAACCATCCAATAAAGCCCACTCGACTCAGAATCATTAGGAAAAAAATCTTTTTTTGTTTTTTGTTTTTCATGATAGATAACTGAAAGTCTAAATCCATCAACTCTTGACTGTATTTATCTGTAGCTGGAGACTTTCAAACTGCACAGTCAAATCACTTTCCTCTCTTAACCAATTTGTAGTGGGATGTGCAAATGCATTTCAGAGAATGCTGGAAATGAACAGCACCCCAGAAGTAGTAGAGAGAGCTGCAATGCCAGCATTCTTTGTGCAGGACAACCCCAGATTCACTGGGTAGGAACTTCAAAAGGGAAGAACACCCGTGAAAGAGCAGTGATTTTCTTTCTTACAGATTAAAATACAAATGTTTTCTTAAAAAAAAAAAAAAAAAAAGTTTACAACAGAGACAACAGAAAAACAACCTGAGACTTGTATCTCACTTTCAGGAAATGTGAATGTATTACCAAAAGTCCCTTTGCTGATAATTTTTTTCTTTCTCCACACAAAACTGCTATTTAAGAACAAAACCATAATCAGCTTTTCAAATTCATAGCTTTATTGGGATTTAATGTATGGCTAAGAACCTGTTGGAGTCAGGATTTCCCCTGTGTGATTACTAAATTTATCACCCTAAACAAAGGTCAATATTGTGATGTCCAAAAGAGTCCTAGAAAGAGAAGCTAAGTCCAGAGACACAGAATCTTTGAAAAGCTTAGTCTTCCTCATTGTAATTCTAGTTCACTCCTTAGAGTTAAAACCCTTGGTCTTTAAATGATGTTGCTGTCTTATTAGCACCTTCAACTGAATGTGGAATTTGAAACAATAGCTTCCTACCTCTTCCTACAAATTTTCTCCGCAGCCCACTTCCCACACAGGAGATGGCATGAAGAGTAGCTCTGAGCATCAAAGCTTTTCCAAGCTTTAGTACCATAAACTCACCTAAACTCATTAGGTGAAAATATTTCTCTGATTTGCTGGCAGTGACCTGACTCTTCAATGAAGTCACCCAGCTGTCACTCTACAGAGCTTCAAGACAGTATCTACTGGCTCGGTCCTTTACTCCACCATTTATCTTCGTAAAAATAAAACAAGTTCTAAACAAATGTTAAATAGCACTTTCTAATAGCAAGGTCAGGAAGCTCTAACTTTTGATCTCATGATGGCCTGTTTTGACATTCACAGCAGCATTCATTTTTACACACATCTTCCAAGAAGAACAGAAGGAATGGGCTTGGGTTTTTAAAAGATAGAGGCCGACTAGAAATGTAAGAGAAACATTCATGAATTAAACACGCATTTCATGGAAGCCAACTCTGTCTCTCGCATTCTGAGTGGTGGGTTCTGAAATGATAGTTATATGTTGTTTATTCCTAAAATTGGGAAGATTTATTTGAATTCCCTCCCTTTCAAGCTTGCTTTTACAGAAGTGGCTGAGTTGAACACGGAAGCAATGGACTAGAAGCATCATACGTGAGTTGAAAGGGAACCAGTGATCACTCACGACTGTTCTCCAGTCCCCAGTGTTGATGGCAGAACCTTGTTTTCCTGATAGCCCTGAAGATCTTGGTTGGCAGAACCTAATGCAAAGCGGCACTTGTTCTAGATGCCAAGGCCTGAACCTGTAAAAACCGGAACCTCACCAGACAATCACCAAATGCCCTCCCCTCTGCTGCTCATCTCCAAACCCTTGGAAGGCGTGCCCCAGCCCCAGGTCAGGGAGGCAGAGTTGCACTCTGGCTCCTGCACAGTCAACAACCTCACAATAAAACCCTTTCTTTGCTTCAAAACCTGGGGCTGCCATGTTGACTTTCTGTGAGCCAGGCAGCAAATCCCTGTCTGGAAACAGTCCCCACTCCCAGGAAGTCCATGAATTAATGGAGACACACTCCGTGGATAACAAAGGACACACTACATTGAGGGAAGAGAAAATACAACAGTGAACTGAGGGCACACTAAGTGGGAGAGAGAGGAGAAAGGATTCTGAGCAGGAAATCTGAGTTGACCAAATAAAAAGGTTACCAAATGGTGGGAACACAAGAGGATAAGCATATAATCCTTACTGTTTGCACATTTCAAACAGAGTGAAAAGCCCTGGAAGCAATGTGCATCTTCCAGGGAATATTCAGAATGAGTGTAATGAGCTGGTCTGGAAAGAGAGGCTGTCTTCATTTCCTACAAACTGCCAGAATAAATGACCACAAACTGTTGGGACCTTAAAATACCAGGAATTATTTTCTTGCAGTTCTGGAGAACAGAAGTTAGAAATCATGGTATCAATAGGGATGCTTCCTCCTGAAGGTTCTGAGGGGAAATCTGATTTACGCCTCTCTCCTAGCAGCTGGCCATTGCTGGCCATCTTCGGTATTCTCTGGCTTGTAACTACATCGCTCTAACTCCTGCCTCCCTTGTTACCTGGCCTTCACAGAAGGACACCACTTATTGGAAGCAGGCCCACCCTCCTTCAATCTAGCCTCAGGTTAAGTAATTATAAAAATTATGTCTAAACGTGTCACATTCCGAATTTCCAGAAGAACATAAAAGTTAGTTTCAGGGACACTGCCTGGTGGAGTAGTGGTTCGGTCAACTACCTCAGGCCAACACAGTCCACATGCATCCCAAGGAGCCAGGTTAGTGTCCCAGGCCAAGGGGAACGAGTATGGACAACTAAATAAGAATAAAGTGCTTCTTTCTCCTCTCTCCTCCTGCCTGCCTGCCTGCCTGCTCACCTTCATTCCTGCCTGTACCTTTCCTTTAAAAACAAAAATGGGGAGATGCTCTTCAATCCAGTACAGAAGCCCCACTTGAGGCAGGAAGGCTCATGATCCCAAATGTCAGTTGTTATATATCACATTTCACAATCTTTATCATATCGACAAGCCACCCCCTCTTCTACTTTACTTCATTGTATTTTTAAATTGGATTTGTCAGCACTCTTTTTTTTTCACTTGTATGTGTTTATTTTCAAAGAAGTATCAGTATCACGTTTTCACAAATGAAAAAAATCTTACTTGCTGTAAGATAGTCATAAAATATTTATCAACTGTCTAATGAAAATTAAATCTTACCCATGAGGAGCACACACAACAGTGAGATAACAAATCTGACTGAGTTACAATCATTCATACCTGAAAATAGGTGATGAAAAGGGCACTGTGAGTGACCAATTATAGTAAGAGTTTTGGTTCATCTGCATTTCATTTTGAAAAATGAGGTTCTACACCACTAGGACAATTATACCCTCTCAGACAAAGAAAATCCTGTTTAACGGGAAAAAGTCAAAGAATTTAGCCCTCTTCACTGAAATACGGGTTTCCCCACTACCTGAAAGCAGTGTTCCTACAAAACTTTCACACATCAAAAAGCAAAACAAAGATGCAATTACCATTCATTCATTTCATTCACATGAAAATTTTCGAGCCTTCCCAGGTCCCCCAAATAAACCTACCAAATCATACTAACACCAAAGAGCCTAAAACAGCCCTACGGTGAGTAAAGAAGAGTCCTGTAATTAACACACAGCCGCTAAAGCCGTTGCCGGGAAGGACGCTGCACCACTCTGTCAGGGACTCCAGCTGCTTCCAGATCACCTGCTACAAACCGAGGCTGAAGGCCCTTCTCTTTCACCTTCAGTTGTAAACACAGAAACCCTCTTCGGACTTCTGTCCATTAGAAACCTACTAACCTAGGTTTTCTGAAATAGCGTAACAGAACTTTCAAAAGTTGGATAAGACCTGGATTTTGAGTTTAGGGTCAAAGCAGAAGAAAAAGAGTCACCAAAGAGGGGAAGCGGAGTGGGGGGTGGAGGGGGTTGTAGCAAAAGCAAGAGAAATAGATTTCTGAGGAAAGATCCCAAGGACATAAAAGAGCATCATTATGTCCATCCAGGGCACATTCTCATTGATATGAAAGGACTCCCAGGAAGGCATAAGCAATGTCATTTTGTAAAGAACCCCATCTAAACGTTTCTTTTGTATAACATTTGAAGAATATTCTCAGCAAACCTTGTCTCAGTCTTTCCTGATAACATTTGGACCCTTGGCCCTTGTCGCAGTCTTTTCTGGTAAGGTCCTTAGACCCTCATCATATTGTTTTGATTAATGTCTTGTAGGAACATTTTAAGGGATTTCTCAGTAGACTCCTGGTCTCGGCTGTCCCAGACATCTCATGACTCAGTAAGCTGCAGCAGCAGTGCACAGTGCACCTTGCTGACCTGGAGCAACTGAAAGCCCACCCTGCCTTGCACAGTCCTTAGATAACACAGACCTGCACTTGCTCCACCCCTGCCACTAACAGTAGAAGCCAATCTCCTATTAAAAAAAAAAAACAAACCAGTAGCCCTTTTCCCAGAGCTGATGCATTAGCCCACTGTGAGCTTCCAACAAATTTTTAGATATTAATAGTATTTCTGGGTCATTCTTCCCACATTTTCCTGACCAGGAGGCCCCCTCAACGTTCTGGGGGAACCTAACACTCACATAACTCACTACTCTCAAGGTGCAGCTACTACTATCTGCTCTCTGGCTGGGGCTGGGGAGACAGGGGCTCTGCGGGGTGAAGTTTACACTGTCCAAAGGGAAACAATCAAAACTAGGGAGAAGACTCAAAAGCATGAAGTAGAAGACAGAGAACGCTCTGTGATAAATGCAGTTTGCTTGTCACTCCCAGGTGGAGTAGCAGTCAGGTCCACTGCCTCCAACCAGTGGAGTCCACATACATCCCAAGGACCCAACTTCAAGTCCCAGGTCCTGGGTAATAACCAAATCGAGCAACTAAATAAAATAAATAAAATGTTTCTTCCTCCTCTCTCTCTTCCTGCCTGCCTGCGTCTGCTTGCCTTCATTCCTGCCTGCACCTTTCCTTTAAAAAATGCTGTCGCCTTCCAAATGGAAGGACAAACCATGCAGAATGTGATTCAATCAATACCAGTTTCTGCTCCAGACTGCAGGGGTGAAGGCATGGACAGTGAAGCTTCTGTAAGTCACCTACCAGTGATAACAGGGACTACTGCATGCAAAGGGGTAGGGTCTGGGGAGACTGGAGTCTGCAGCACTTGAGCTGTGGCACAGGCCCCTGCAGGGAGCCTTGGGATAGATTCAAGAATGAAATGGGATGAGAAGGTTCCCAAATGTCAGTGACTTGGGCCCATTTACTGTCATGTCTCAGTAACATTTCGATCTCTCCACTTTCTATCACCTTATTTTCACCATAATGAAAACACAGCTTCAATCAGAGAACTGATTGCATTGAAATATATTCTGCTGGTTAAGAGATCCAAAGGCAACCGCTAATTTATGTTTTTATCACTATCTTCTTTAACGTGATTTAAAAGTGTCCATTGTTTTAAGAAACTCCTTTAGCTTCCTGGCTTTTATTCAGTCTTTCTCTTTAAAAAAATAAATAAATAAATCTGTCATTTCTCATGGACTTCTGAAGCATTCTGCTTTGTGCCTGGAATAAGTTTGAGGGTGAGATTTTATTTCCCCTCTGAGGTTTCATTCTCTGCTGCTAAGGGCATCAAGGAAGTTTTAACTTTGTATTTTTATGAGGCTCTTTCAAGGTGAGCTGACAGCGCAGCTGATGGTCGCATTATAAATTGAGGATTTGTGGTCTTTCTAAAAACGCATCATTTCAAGATCAACCGGAGTCTGAAAGAAGAGTTCCAAAGTAAACAGAAAGTGACAGTTCTGTGCATGATTCAGGAAGCTCCTTTTCCGGGATAGTTTCCTTCATGAATGCATAAAATCACCTATTATTCATAAGCACATTTGAAACATACAAATGCAAGATCTCTATCCTTGAGGAGCTTACAGAACCTCCAGCGCTACCCCGCCGCGCCCTCCAGCAGAAATGGAGGCCACTGAAGAAGGGGCTCTGGGGTGGGAACTGGAGCCAGGGAGGAGACACAGCCACTCGCTGAATCACAAGAAGAAAAGAAGACAAGTCCCGGCTTCTCCCTTCCTCCTACCCATGATCTCTTGACAAGAGCCAAGCTATCTAGAAACCGGTTTCCAGGGGAAAGCGGAGCAACGCAGACTGCAAGTGTGGCCCTGTAACAAAGAGAACAAACGGGAAAACTCCTTGCAGAGAGAACTCCACCGCTTCAAATGCGAAATTCTTCCCCACAGGGATCATTCATACAAGCGCCACTCACTGGTGCTATCCTGGAATCGATGCATGGATGGTTGGGGGAGATAATGGAGGGAGAAGGGGGCAATTATTTCAGTAGCAGTTACATTAAAAAGGAAAAGCAAATATTACCTTAAGCCAAATGAGTTTTCTTATTTGATTGTACATTCCACAAGGATTGAGCAAGCATCCTCCGGACACAGAGTGAGGGTAACCCTGTCCGTGCCCCCAAAGAGATCATTAAAGAATTCTAAGTCTGCGGACAGGGGACAATTAAAACGGCCTGATTCGGATAAATGGAAAACCCGGGCATCCTCACAGGATGGGAGCTGTTTACTTGATACGTAAATGTTAATAGTGCTTCCCTTACCGAAGACCTCAAGTGCTTTAAACTATAGGGGAAACTTCAGAAAGAGATGGAGAACCCTTTATTCTCACTGAATTTCAATCTTGTTAGACCTGAGCAGGCTGCCATCTTTTGCTGCAGTTTTCTTAAACTATATTCCCTTCAAATCATTCCAACAATGTTGCTGATCACTTTCCTGTATTTCAAGGGACACCCACTAAATCAAGACACCAGAAGCCACACCTCACATCTCCCAATGAGATCAATTGAGGTCAGGGTGGCAGCGAGACAAGGTCAAGTTCAGAGGGACCCCAGTTTTCATAATCCTTGCAGGACAAGTTCCCAGGCCGAGGGAACCAACCCACTGCCAACATGCAGATGGCCAGTAGGCCAGTGATTACTCTGACATCTGCGAACCAGTGCGCCTTGCTGTTAATTTCATCTCTAGAAACAGTGTTGGCAGAGAATCGACTCTTAGAAGCATTAATATGAACTGAGGGTAGATTCCCGCTGACTCTACGCATGCCTTTAATCTAGGGTATATGTCATATATTGAAGAAATCCTAAAACAGAATTATTAAAGATGTCTTTCTTAAAAAAAAAAAAAAAAAAACGGCAAGAGGTTCTTTTTCTTTTATATAAGCAAGTGAATCACAAAAGCAAATTTCCTCTTTTAGCTTAAGGCCAAAACAATGTCAAATAAAATAAAGCAAAAGATAAACACATACCTCTGAGGTTCTGCTTTCCCCACTTCGACCTGGATCATTTTCAATATTAACACAACGCAGGAGAATGGGGTGACCTGCATTGGGAAGGGAAATGGATAGATTTTACCTATTGCAAACCTGTGCAAATGTTTTCAAGGATAAAATATTTCAAGGCAAATCCATAAATAAAGAGGAACTGAGTCACTGTTATGGGGCTTTGAAAAGTGAGACTTTTCAATAGTTCAATGAAATATACCTATTATTTGGGCTCTAATCATACATCAAAGGACAGCACAAAGACACCTCAATATACATTTAGGAAAATTAAAACCATGTAAGCAGTCAACAGTCAATTTTATTCTTGGATCTTATCAGTCACAGATACCCGAATGAAAGTGCTTTTGGCTATGAGACTTTAAAATGGCTTTCCTTCCCAGAGATCCAAAGGAAAATTATCAACACTTGATAATAAATGTGTGAATCAGCAACTATATTAACTTTCTAATAGTCATTAGTAACCAAGGTGTCATGTTAATATATTTAATCAATATTTTATAGCCAAGCACTACTAAACGCACAATTTTCCCCCAAAGTGACTTTAAATACTTCCTTTAATTTGCTTAATGAAGACAATTCCCAATGACCAGTTTATTTTGCATGCATGTTCTTACTGAAATAATTTGGCAGAAGAAATGTAAAATCCCTCAAGTTGTATTCATTATCTCTTGATTACCTACAGTCCGTGCGACGCAGCAGGGGGAGGAGGGATTTAAACAATAATGCTTAATAACCTCATTCACCCCAAATGATATGTAAAACACTAATGCAGGAAGACTGGCCTGTTTTCCTAAGGTTATTTTGTACCTATCGAATATGGAAAGAAACACCTTGGGAATATTCTGAGCAGGTTAAAAATCATGACCAGAAAGCTGAGCATGTTGGCTGAAGCGTTTATAAACTTATCAAAACATCAGAAATCACCTTGCATCCCCAGAACTGCACACAGTGACTTGTTTTACATAATTTTTTCCATTCATGTGATAATAAAAGTTGACCATGATATTCTGTACTCAGATTACCACTGATTCTAAAATAAGGACCTGGGCTGTATCTGTGCCCGCCGTCTGGGATTCTCAGCTGTGACCATGAGCATTTTTTGTGGGGTGCAACACAGTTTCACAATTAACACTGCAACACCTTAGCTAATTAACTGTTTAGTATATTGATCTCATCTTGCTAACTAGATTATTTATACTCATCTTTACTCCCAAAATTTCCTTGTGCAGGGAGCAGGTGCTCAAAAATTACTTCCTGACTGATAAGCATGTTTATCTAAATTGGAGGTTTCTAGCCTAGAAATATATTGGCTGACATCCAATTTTCCATTTTATTGTGTTATTTTAACAGCTAAAAGTTGATAGCTACGTATCAGAAACAACCCTCACCCAAACAATGCATCAACATTCTTTTATTTATATTTCCCAGATAATGGAGTCCAACTTACATTTTTGTCTTAATCTAGACAAACACCAACCTACTATATAAATGAAGAGCCAAACAGTTAAGGCAATTACTAAGAGGAAGGTTTCTTTTTTCTTTTAATTTTTGTGTACAAATACATGTCTAAAAACATAGGTTTCGAAGTTAAAGTAAAACTGCGCCCAGGTGAAGAGACATGCAGCTGCTTAGGGCCCCTGTGCACCCTCCCTCTCCCATCACTTGCTCTCTCCCAGAGCAAACAACCACCCTACCCGTTTTTTGTTAATGCCTTTGATACATTGTTTGGCTACTTTGGGTCTTTCTATAAACAAACACAGAGACATGCCCTGGTGGCCTAGTGGATGAGGTCATTGGACACAGTCAACAGACATCCCAACTACCCAGGTTCCAGTCCTGGGGCCGGGGGCACGGGTTAAACCAAGATGAACAGCTAAATAAATAAATGATTCTTTTTCTTCTCACCTTATTCTTGTCTATACCTTTCTTTAAAAAAATATTTAAAAAATAAACACACATACACTGGCTGCATTCCTTCAGTGATGTGCTTCCTTTGCCCAACATGGTCCAATCTCAAGGTGTATTTGCAACATGGTGGCCAAGGTGATCCTGTGCCTTTATATGCCCAGTTGGGGCAGCTCCCTGCTCAAGACACTGCACCAAGGGCTCCGTCTGCTTAGTAAAAAGCCATGAAACCCCTGGTGCTCTCTGTGATCCAGCCCACAGAATCTCTCTGATCCAGTCACACACCCCACTGGTCTCACAACCGCCCGCCAGGAATGTCGCTGCCTTGTGCCTTTACCTTGGCTATTTTCTCTGCCTGGACAGTGTGCCCACCTCACTCCCTGTGAATCAAAATTGATCACTTCTCTTCTATGGTCTAATGTCCCCATCTCAAGAAGCCTGTCTGACCCTCTCCCTTTTTAAAACTACACACACGCGCATGCAACACATGCAAACATGATCGTTTTCTATCACACTCCCAGAAATTCCTGATTCCTTTTCCCTGCTTCCCTTTTCTTTTTCACAGCACTCATCCCTTTGATGTTCCAGTTATTTAATCATGTACTTATTTAAAGCTTATTGTTTGTTTTGTGCCTTCTCTCCACAGACTGCCAGCCCCAGCAGGTAACCCCAGGGGAGAACAGTGCCTGGCACACAGTGGGCACTCACTAAATAGTTGCTGAATGCGTGAATGGACATCATGCTTCTGAGACCATTCCGATCGACGGCACACACCGAGTTTGTTTCACATTTCCATCACATCCATAGCACAGCTCCGTTAACCAACCTGTGCTTGATAGTCATGTGGCTCACTTTCCATTCTGTTCTTTTGCTTTTGTTGGCCTCTTAAAAGCACTGTGATGATGTTACCCTCGTGTATGTGAATCCTGGTGCACATTACGCAGGAGCTTCTCAAAGGTGGACACTTGGGAAGGCACACATAGGACTGCTGAGGATACAAACCTCAGCTCTCCTACCAGCAACCCCACCTGTCTGTCAAAGTGGTTATGCCAGTCTCAACTCACCAACATGGGGGAGAATTCACTTTCCTCCACACCCGCCCCAGCACTCGTGAGGCCGTGCACATCCGTCAACCTGGTGAGTATGCAGGCCAGCACCAGTGCACTGTGCTCTCACTTTGTGTGTCTCTGATTACCAATGAGATTGAGAATTTTTCCCTACATTAACTACAAATACCACCTGACTTCATTCATATGTGGAATATAAAGAAACAAAGCAAATAAAGAGACAAAACAAAAACTAACCACAAGCTATTGACAAGAGAACTGAGGTTATCAGAGGGAGAGATGGTGGAATGAGGTAGTGGGGTCCAACGGACAGTGATTGAGGGCTATTAGAAACGTAGTGATGAGTGTGGTATGTTATATATCTGATGAAGTGTGAACCTGTACATTTAAACATTATTTTATACATTAATGTTACCTCAATTAAAAAAGTGTCCCTATGTTGTTGGTCTTCCTTCTTTATGAAGTACCTAAATTTCTATTGTCTTTTTTCCTTGTTGATTCCTAAGTTGGATAAATCAAGGTCCAGTAAAGAACACCAAAACCACACAAGGTATTTTAAATGGAAGGGATTTTGATACAGGGAATGGTGACACAGGTGTTGGAAGTATGAAGGAACAAAAAAAAATAGGGGAGAGAAGAATCTTGAGGTAACCCAAAGAGCAATACTATCAGGAAGCAGCTTATGGCCCTAGAGAGGAGGAAATAACAGAGCTAAGACTGTGGACCTGGGAGGTGGGGACATCAGAACATACATGGATCCAGGTGCTGAAATAACGCAGAAGTAACAGGGTTTGTGGCATTCCAGCTCTCGAGGAGAGGCATGGCTGCATACCGGCTGGTACTTCCCAGAAGAAGGCTGACACTAGAATCAGGATCACCCCTATATCCTGCAGAAGGTTGGTTGTATACTTTCAAAAAGTTTTTTGCAATTTATTTTTATTGACAAAGTATTCTTAATGCTTTTGTGTCATGTTTTTAAAATTCTTCTCTACTTTAAATACACCTCATATTCATTGCTAAAAGCTCTATTATTTAGAAAAGAACTATAAGGATTCATTCAGTCTTAAATCTGATAGTGACTTCTACATATACAGTGTGAGGTAGGGGTGCAATTTCTTCTTTTCCCCCTACTGTATATAGATGTCCCAGCATCACTGACAAAACACTCCATCTTCCCCTCCTCTGATCTGAACTTATCACATCTTCATACACCAAACATCGTACTGTGTAGATCTCTGATGTCCCCTGTAGCTCTGCATCTGTAACAATAGCAAAGTATCTCTACGACTATAGCTTTGTAAGTTTCCATCTTGCTGGGCAATATTCTGAACTTTATTCTTTGTTTTTAAGAATATGTGGCCCTTCTCTGTCCCTTGCAGTGCCAAATAAGCAGCTGATCAAATTTCACAAAAGAAAAATGAATCCTGTGTATATTCTAAATAGAGATGCATTGAATCTAAATCAATTAGAGGAGAACTGACATCTTTACAATATTGAATCTTCCAATCCATAAGCATGGCTTATCTCTTCATTTGGTTAGGTCTTCTGTAATATCCTTCAATAAAATTTTACAATTCTTTCCATAAAGCTCTTGCATTTTTTTGTTAAGTTTAATCCTCAGGGTTTCATATCTTTGTGCTGTTAGAAGCATCTTTTTTTATTCATTTTCTGAATGTTTGTTCCTAGCATGTAGAATTCAATTGATTTTGTACATTGATTTTATATTCAGCTACCTTTCTAACCTCACTAATTCTAATAAATTATCTGTAGATTTCTTTGTATCTTTAATATAATCACATCATTTGCAAATAGTGACCAGTTTCTTTTCTCCCATCGAGTCATGATCATTTTCATTTCTTATTTCTCTTCATGGTGTTGATCAGAACCTGACACAGACTGTTGAATAAAAATAGCTGTAGGGACATCCTTATCTTTTGGTAACATCAAATATAAGGCTTCAAAGCTTTACCATTAAGTCTGACAGTTACTTTTTTTAGAAACCCTTGGTCAACTTAAGGAACTTCCCCTCTGGTGTCAGTTTTTAAGAGTATTTCTGAATTTTGGGGTGAATTTCATAAAATGCTTTGTCTTACCAGTTTACATACTCATATGCTTTTTCTCTTTTAATCTACTAAAGTGGTAAGTAATGCTGATTTTAAGTTAAACTACCAACTTATTATTTCTGGAACAACACCTGGAAATCATTACCCTTTACATATAATTCTTTGATTATGTGTGTATGCATATATATATATCATAATGCTTTATCATATGTATATGAATATTACAAACTAATATTTTAATGAATTTTTGCATGTATTTCCATTTGTACTCATGCACCAGACTATGGCATTGCAGAAGCATAGCAATCATCAATACTATACGGCCATATTTTCCGTTTTGTTCTTCCAGCCCTCCTAACACCTTTCAAAGTGGTCTCTGGTTCCTTATTGAACACTGACAAATTCACAGGAAATTCTTCTAGCGATTTTTTTTAATTATTGGCTTCATTGAGATCAGAGAATGTAGGCTAAATGACTGGAATACTCTGAAATATATTGTGACTTGCTCTGAAATCCAGAATATGGATCAACTTGCCTGAGTGTTCCACGCAGGCTTGAAAAGATATATCTTTTGCAATCGTAGGGAAGAATGTGTCATAGAAGTCTATTAGGTCAAGCTTGTGAAACGTGTTAATTAAATTTTTAGTCTCACAGAATTTTAATCTATTTGATCTGCCAATTACTAAAAGAGATTATTGTGGCTTTATCTATTTCTTCCTGCAGTTCTCCCATTCTTTGCTTTATGTATTTTGAGGCTAACAGTTTATAAAAATATTTGTTTTATTTTCCTGGTGAATAAGGCACTTAAGAGTGAGAAAATGGTCCTCTTTACTTTCAGTAATGTTAATTGTCTTAAAATTTATCTGAAATTAATATGACTAAGCAAATTTTCTTTCGTTTGGAATCTTCCTGATGTGTTGTTTTCCATATTTTTATTTCCAAGTTTTCCATATCCTTGTGTTTTAGATGTATTTGTTAATAGTATATGGCTGGATTTCCTTTGTTCTTTTTTAGTTCAGTCTGGTAACTTTTGTCATCTAATTCAGTCTATTTATATTCAGTGCAATTTCTGATATATTTGTGTTTATATCTACCATTTTATTACAGATTTTCTATTTATGTCACCTTTCCTCTCATTTTTTTTTTCCCTGCCTTCTTTTGGCTTGTCTTCTTCTTTTTTTTTTTTTTTTTTTTTTTTTTTTTTTTTTTTTTTTTTTTTTTTTTTTTTTTTTTTTTTTTTTTTTTTTTTTTTTTTTTTTTTTTTTTTTTGGTCTCTATTTTCCCCCTTTAGTGGCTTAGAAATTACATATTTTGTTTCTATCCTTTTAGTGGTTACCCTAGAAATTACAATAAACATATAATCTTGTCAAAATCTAAAAGTTCTTCCTATCTTTGCCTCCTTAAAACAGTACATGGTCATTGGAACATTTGACTTTTACACACTCCTGACATATACTGAATCATGTGCTACATCATGACATTTAACCAACAGACCACATACAATGGAGGTTCCTTTAAAGAGCCCAGGTGTATGGCAGGCTATAGCAGCAGGTGTGTGTCGGTGTGCTCTGGTGTTTGCACAACAACAAAATCACATGTCACAGAACGTACCCCTGTCATTAAATGACAGCTGTCTGTACTTAGATTAAGATATTTTTTCATACCCAGATAATATGCATTCAGGTTGTAAAACCCTATGAGTGTAGACTTATGAGTTCAAATGGGCCCCTCTGTTGAAAGCACTCAACTTTCCGACCACTCTCAACTACCTTAACTTCTCTTAGTCCCTGTTCTCTTGCTCTTAATCCTTTGCAATTGCTCATCCTTTGCCTGACATACAGTGTCTTATTTGTCATTTGATGCACTTCTGTTTCTTACATATCATCCCCTCCAAGATGCCTTTTTTGACTATGTCCTTTAATCTCAGGTTACTTTGGTTGCTTAGATATCCCCAGCTTGTTATTCTGCCCATCACAGTACCTATTCAGATTATTTTCTCGTTGCCTTTTTTCTTGTCTATATTTTTCATAGATGTATGTCCTTTGACCACAGGAACTACGTCTACTCCTTCACTTCTGAATCCCCAGTTAGCACAATGCCTGGCACTGTCAGTCACTATAGACGTACCTGTTGAACAGAGTCCTTTCCTTGACATCTTTCGAAGGTTTTCCACTGCATTTCTGAAAAACCCTGGAAGACCTGACCAATTCTGAAAATTTAGTTAACAGGACACTACAATGATCATAAAATCTGCCCTGACCATTGGCTGACACAGACACTTATATGTCCATCTGGTCATGTATTTCAAGAAAAAAAGAGAATTGTGAATTTTACCAAGATCCTACCCTCCTTGCTGTGTTCCTCAAGACTTTAGAATCTGAGCCTGCCTATGAGTCAGGATTATTCATTCCAGAGCAAGAGTATTTATTTCTACAGGTGCTTAAGAGTACTTTATACTAAAAATGGTGTTATCTTGCTTCCTGAATAAAAAAATTCACTTTCTATACAATAATATAAAAAAACAAAATCATAGCATTTTTAAAATCAAAAGAAATTTCAAAATATTAACTGATATTCCCTCCTACATGTAGGTCCTCACCTAAAGCGAGCTGTTCAACAAGCGAAAAACAGTGTGTCAGCCCTTCCATGGCTGGTCCAATGTTTCAATGGTTCCTTATTAGAGAACTATTCCACTATTCCTCAGCTTTCTCTCCTATGTTTTAAACCTCCCAGGGACTACCTGGCTTTGGATAAATCAATAAAAGACAATTTAGGGAGTGTGCCCTGGTGGCCTAGCATCCCAGTACACTTGGAAACTGTCTCATATACATCCCAAGGTCCAGGGTTCAAGACCCGGGGCTAGGGAAACAATCAATATAAACAACTAAATAAAAAATAAGTGTGTCCTCTTCTCTCTTCCTGTCTGCCTGCTTGCCTTCATTCCTTCCTGTACCTCTCCTCTGAAAAGAGAGAGAGAGAGAGAGAGAGAGAGAGAGAGAGAGAGAGAATGAATTTAGGCCAGATAAACTTGCATCTATGCTGGGACCCCCCGCTCCCCAGAACCAGCTGCCTGCTGGCCTTTTCCATAGATTGGTTCCACATTTTGAGATTTGACATCTATCTAACTTTGGCAGCTCCAGTGATTTGGCCTTCTGGCTTTGGCTTATGGACCCTGGATTTCTGAACAATGCCTACTATGCACACCCTTATTTCAGCATTACCCAGTGCTCTGAGAATAATAATCCATCCACCAGCCTATTCCTTTACATCTCATCAGTCATCTGAGCTTTCTCAGAAGCCTTTATTTTCTCTTTGCCGGCCAAGACCCACACACTGATTTTACCCCACCAACCAGAGAGAGCTTGTCAGCTAAGTCTTCTTACTCTAGATGAATTCCACATTCTCTGAGTCTACATTATATTGAGAGAAGGTATTTGGTCACCATCTTTCATATACTCACATTCCTTTTTTAAAAACTTAATAATAATAATAATGTTTTCTTTAAAACGAGAGAGAATAGATTGGAAACACCACTGACATTAATTGTATTTCTGTAGATAAAAACCATTCAAGTCTATTTAACTCAATGACAACTTTGGAGCAGCAGACCAAAGGACAGAAAAGAAAAAGAAAAGAAACTATAATCTTTCTATTGATGTAAAGGGAAAACTAGACACTTGCTTTTTTTTTTTTTTCCAGTTAAGGACAAATCTACATGCCACAAAATAAAATAAAACTCCATATAACCACCACGTAGGTAAAACAGAGAGAAAACCCTGCCAAGATTCAGTTCCCTGCCCTTACTCACAAATTTTGACAAATTGGACATCTGAGTAATTAATCTAAAATGGAAACTAATGAGAAAATAACAATTACATAGGGGGGGATGTGACTGCAGACAAGAAAAGGGCAGAAAAAATTAAGTCACAAGAGTCACACAGAAGATATAAAGAAGTATTTGAACTCAGTAGGAAATGGTTCTAAAATATAAGCAGAAAAACACAAAGTAACATATGAAGGTTCTGTGTTCCTTTTAAGAAATGGCCTTATCCTTTTATTCTTTTATTGACGTCTGTTCTCTATGCACTTGAAATTACTCATTCAAAATCCTCTTCATGTGAGGCTGCTAGTAATGTTGTCTATCGAAACACAAAAACTCCATGCACGACCACACACGCTTCGGCATTTTCTCCTGGTCTTTATTGAACAGTTTAGATTGAGGTCTTGATGCTGTACTGCTGGATCGAATACCAAAAAATGGAAAGCCTGAAATAGCAGTGTTAATTGAGAGTCATATCAATGGAGAAAATTGGTCTTACAGCCTACAGAGTTACCAAGGTGATGTCATTTCTACTCTGCCTTACCCTGTACTTTAAGTGTTTTATGTAACTGATATAAACTGTGTTCGTGTCAAGTACATAAGTCAATATCTTTATATATTATGAAATGATCACCACACTAAGTCTAGATAAACATCCAACACCTGAAAGAATTATAATTATTTCCCTGTGATGAGAACTTTTAAGATCTTCTCTCTTAACAACCGTCCAATGTGCAGGCAGCATTATAGCTACAGTCTCCATGGGAGGCATGACTCACTCGTCTTACACCTGGAAGTTTGTACCTTTGGACACTCTTTCTCCAGCCCCCACCCTTATTTCTAACAACCATCAAACTGTTGTCTGCATCTGTTATGTATTTGTTTAATTCCATATATAACTGCCCAGATAGCATTTGTCTTTTTAAGTCTGACTTACTTAGCGTAATGCCCTTAAGGTCCATACATACCAATACATATGGAAAATTTTTCTTCATTTTTAATGGCTGAATAATATTCCAATTGTGTGTGTGTGTGTGTGTGTCAAAGTTTCTTTATAAATTCATCCCTCGACGGACACTTAGGTTATATCTATGTCTTTGCTACTGTAAATAATGCTTTAACGAACATGGAGGAGCAGGTCTCTTTTCATTTCTTCAGATAAATACCCACAAGGAAAACTGCTGAATCAGGTGGTAGTTAGCTCTATCTTTATTTTTTTGAGGAACTCAAAATTGTTTGACGTATTTCACAAAATTACTGTTTTCCACAGTGGCTACACCAATTTACAATTCCATCAACAGCGCACAAGGAGACCTTTTCTGCACGTCCGCACCAAAACTTGTTATCGTCTTTCTGAAAACAGCCATTCACATAGGCATGAGGTGACCCTGTGGTGGTTTTGATTTGTTTTTCCCTAATAATTACTGATGCTAAACACCTTTTCATGTACCTGTTGGCCTTCTGTGTGTCTCCTCTGTAACAAGGTCTCTTCAAATCCTCTGCCCATTTTTTAACTGAATTATTTCATTTTTGTGCTACTGAGTTATGTGACTTCTTTACATATTATGGAGATCAATCTCTTTCAGGTACATAGTCTGTAAATATTTTCTCCTATCCAGTAGGTTGCCTATTCATTTTGTGGATAGTTTCCCTTTGTTCTACAGAAGTTATTTAGTTTGATAAAGTCCCACTTGTTTATCTTTGCTTTTGTTTCCTTGCTTTTAGTATTAAATACAAAAAAAAAAAAAAAAAAAAAAAAAAAAAAAAAAAAAAAGCACAGAGACTGACGTAAAGGAGCTGACTACCTATGTTTTCTGTAGGGGTTTTATGGTTTCGGGTCTCACATTCAAGTCTTTATTCCATTCTAGGTTAATTTTTGCCTCCATTTATTGAAGAGACAGTCATTTCCTTACTCTGTGCTGCATTAAAAATACTGACGATGAAGAAAGGTGGTCAAAAGGTACAAAAATTTCATATCAAAAAAAGCAAATAAACAAAATGAAACCAACTCTTGGACATTGACAACAGAACTACGGTTACTAGAAGGGGAAGGGTCAGGGGGATGAACAAAGGGTAGTGGGGGTGGTGGAGGACATTAGAAATTCAGTGCTGGGAGTGGTATATTTTTATAAACTTCATGGAGTGAACCTGCACATCGAAACTTATTTTATAAATCAAAGCTATTTCAATTTAAAAAATGTATAAAATTTAGTTATAAAATAAGCACTAGGGATTTCATATGCAGCATGATCACTAGAGCAAACACTGCTGTGGATGTGTAGGAAAGGTAAGAGAATAAAGCACAAGAGTGCTCCTCACAAGAAGAAATTTTTTCCTTTTTTTATCTTCTTTCATTTTTATTGTATCTGTATGGTAAGATGGATGTTAGCTGAACCCATTGTGCTAATCATTTCACAACATATGTAAATCAAACCACCATGCTGTATGTCTTAAATTTATGATCACAAGTTGCTACGTATCTTTCTTGGTATTAACTGCCTCCACTTTCTCCAGAGTCAATCGCTGTTGAAGATGCAGCTTCCTGAACTCTTACAGCATTCTGGAACTGAGGTTTCCTGATGCATCTGTTAAACTGAGCATAAATATTATCCACAGGAGATCTAGCACCTTCCAGATCCTCATTAACACATGGCGTTTGCAATCTTTTAAACTGTAGTCATTCTACTAAGTCCATCACGACATTTCCATGTGATTTTCATGTTCACTTCTGATGATGGACTAAGTTCAACATTTTTCCAACTCTGTGCTGGCCATCCGGATAACACTTGTAAAATGTCTGTTCAAACCTTTGCCTCTTTATCAACAGATTGTCTTTTACTTCTTTATATCTAGTTCCTTACATGTTCTGCTTGTTGCATTTTGTCAGATAGATGCAGTACAAATATTTTCTACCACCCTTTTCACTGTCTTAATGGAATCTCTGATGAACACAAGTTCTTCATTTTAACAGAGTTCAATATATTGTCTTTATTTTACAATGAATAATTTCTTAAAATCTTATATTAGAAATAGTTCCCTACTCCAAAGTCACAAAATATTTCATGTGTCCCTCTAAAGACTTCCTCATTTTACCTTTCACATTCAAATATGTAATAAACCCAGAAAGGACATGTATGAAGGGAGGTAGAACTCCAGATGGATCTCTCCTCAACTAAATATCCAACTGCATTAATAACATTTATTTTGAAAAGTGATCCTTCCTTTCTTCATTGCACTGAGGTTGTCAAAAGTCAGATCATCCTGTATGAATGGATCTCTTTCTCGGTTCTCTATTCTGTTCCATTTGTCAGTTTTATGAGCAATTTAGCATAAACTCTGAATGCATGTGGATCAAACTGTCTTCATTACGTCTATTATACTCTATTTCTGGACTATAAAACCCACAGATTTGTCATTCTTCAAAACTACTTTGGCTGTTTCTGGCCCTTTGATTATTCTCATTAATTTTAGAACCAGCTTGTCATTTTCAAAAAATTTTTCTAGAAATTGTGTTAAAACTATGCTGAATATTTTGATTTGTGAAGAACTGACATCATTTCTTTTGAGTTTTCTAATCAATAAACATGTCTGGAGGCTTTTTCTATTTTTATTGGGCTATATTTCACAAGCAATGAAGTTCAAAATGTACAATTCAGTGGTTTTGAATATGTTCACAAGGCTGTACAACTGTCACTACCATCTAAATAAGTCACCCCTCCCCCAAAACAACTCATATTCTTTAACAGACATTCCCACTCTCGACAAGCTCCTGTCAAACACGAGTCTACTTTCTGTCTCTGTGGATTTTGGACAATTCATATGACAGGAATCATACAATATGTGGTTTCTTTCAGTTAGCATAATGCCTTCAAAGTTCATCTGCATTGTAACATTTATCAATATTTCATTCCTCTTTATGGTTAAATAATATTCCACTTTATATCATATTTTGTTTATCCTTTAGCTAGCTGATGGACATCTGAGTTGTCTCCATTTTTTTTGACCATCACAAATAATGTCATTATGAACATGCATGTGTAAGTTTTTGTGTAAGTTTATGTTTTTTTCCCTTGTGTCATTATCTAGGAATAGAATCGTTGGGCCATATGGTAACTCTGTATTTAACTTTTTCTGAAACTGTGTCAAACTGTTTCCCAAAGCGGCTGCATAATTTCGCATTCCCACCAGCATTATATAAGGGACAATTGATATTTGTTGTGCTTATTATCTACCACCCATTGCTAGGTATTCCATATATTATATCACTTAATCCTCACAAAAGCTCTATGTATAAAAACTGACAGTAAGCAAATAACAAAGATGTAAAAATGTAAGATTAATCAAGTGTTAACTTAAGAAATAGATTGTTAGAATAAATTTTCAGAATAATAAGATGCATGATATTTAATATAAAGTTGCAGGTAGAAAGCTGAAAATCAATGGATAGGAATTCAAATGACAGAGAGCTAACACCAGAGAAAATGGCCTACATCTAAAGGACTAAAAACAACCAGTGTTGAAGATGGTGTGGAGAAAAAGAAACTCTCTAAAGTGCTGATGAGGATGTGAATTAGCACAAGCTCTTTGGAAAACACTATGAAGTTTCCTCGGAAAAATAAAGACAGAGCCACCATTCTATCTCTACACCCAGAGAACACAAGACACTATTCATGTACCCCATGTCCTGAATACGCACCCCTATGCTCAGAGCAACACACAGTTCACAACAGCCAAGACATACAAACAACCTAAATGCTCATCAGCAGAGAACTGAATGAAGAAGCTGTGGTCTGGCACGCAATGGAATTTGACGCAGCTGTTAAAAACGAGAAGAATCATGCCATGAGCAAACTGGAGAGGATCGCACTAAGCCAAAAAAGCTAAAAAGAAAAAAAGAAGTACAGTATAGTTGCACTCATATGTGGAACATAAATAAAACAAGCTAACAAAAAAACCACAACAGAAGTCGGAGGACAATGCAAGGCTGAGGGTGCGGGGAGGGAGGGAAGAAGGGAGGGAGCATGGTGGTGGCCAAGGGCACTAGAACTTGGGTGGTGGACGTAGTGTGAAATGCACAGTCCGAGGTATGAATACAATATCCTCAAAACCATACAGTCATATAAAAGCAACAATCATAAAATCACTTTGACAATTAACATTTTTAATGTAAGTGAACTATTTTGTTTATATTCCCACACTCCTGAAATCTACAAAGCAGTTAAAAGGAATAAAAAATATATAGAAAAGAATAAAAGGGTAGTGATCAAGAAGAGATCCTACCAAGTATCTGAATGTGAAAATCTATCAGACTCCTGGACTCAACTTTTTGATCCCAGAAAGTTAAAATGAGGCCACCGCTGAGTGAGCTCATTTTAGCTACAGAATTCCAGAAGAGCTCAGGAAAGACATCAGCTAACTCTGACAGCGGGATTCAGGGCACTTGAAAGTACGTGCAAGAAAGAAGGCAAGTCAACACCCCGCACTTAGCACAGTCAGTGTGGGAAGCCCAGCTACACCATGTATCAGCTCGTGACCTTGACTACCCTTAATTTCTCAGAGCACAGAGCCTGCATCTGAAATGACAATGCCACATGTGCACCCATAAGGGCAGTGCTTGCCACAGAGTAAATTCCAAATAAGGATAAGGAGATCTGAAAAAGATCTCCAGAAAAAGCATGTGAAAGGAAAGAAAGGATTAAAATAATGATATGAAAAAATTGTCTGTAACTAAAAGAAATAACTTTCCAAATGAAATAGGCTCACCTGGTGCTTAGAAAATGAATGTAAGGAGACTTTCTCCAAGACACACCATCGGTCTAAGAAAAATGAAAAGATCTGAAAACTCACAAAAATAAAACAAAACAAAAAAACGCAGGTCTCATGCTGCAAAGGATAAAATATAAAGTTAAAGATAAAACCCAATGACCAGATGGTCAAAGAAATTCTAGGCAGATAGAAAACAAAGTAAAGCAGGATTAGCAATCTTAACAGTAAAAATGATGAAATCTAAATTTAAGAACCAAATAATATATAAAGTAGAATTATACATGTGATGACAAAAAGTAGAATTTTCAGGGATTATTTAATATTTAGAGACTTGCTTGTACCAAATATACAGGAGCTAAATATAAGAAAAAATATTTAACGTAAATTTGATTATATTCCAATTAGAGAGACTTGCACTCCCAATCAAATGGAATGGTAGAAATGGGACTCATCCTGTTGCCAGAACATTAAATAATAGTCAAAATAGATGAAGAACAGTTTTCAAGACATGGGACACTAGCAGTAGAAAACAGATTCCTAATATATGAAAAACAAATGAGATGACCCCTCAGTTTATCCTGGCTTACTATCTTGAGAGATTCTCTAGACCATGGCACAAGGAAAGGACACTAGATAGAATCCAGTGAACCTCCTGATTGGAGGAAACCCAGAATTCCATACACGAGGAAAATATCTTTAAAAACAAAAGCAAATAAAGATTTTTTTTTGGTATATAAGAGCCGGAAGAATCATTACCAGTAGACTTGTACTGCAAAAAAAAAAAAGTTGAAAGAATCATTCGAACGAAGGAAAAATAATTACATATGGGAAAATGTGCCTGTATAAAGGAATTAAGATAAAAGGAAACATTAAAAATATGCAGTTTTTTATTACTTAAATCTCTTTAAGACACTTGTCTATTTAAACAAAAGTAATTTAATGTAGTATGGGATTTGCAACATGCAAAAGTAAAACATATGACAATAGAAGAACCAACTCTTGGAAGGAGTGCATATAAGCATGCTATTGTAAGGCATTCACACTACACATGATAGGGTATAATGTCTCCTGAAAGTAACAAAATGATCAGATGTATTATATACCCCAACATGACCACTAAAAAGGCAAAACAAGCATTCCAGCTAATGAACAAAAAGAAAAACAAATTAAAAAGTTTCAATTAACCCAGAAAGAGTAAGAAAAAGAAAGAAGCAAATGGGACAAAAAAAAAAAAAATCCTCACAAATAACAAGCTGAGGGACTTCAGTCTAACCGTATCAAAATCATATTAACTGAAAATGGTCCAAATACCCCAGCTAAAGGGCAAAGATTATCAAATTGGATATATCAGCTTTGCCTGCAAAAAATCAAAACAAAACACATTTTAAAAACAAAGGCACATATAGTTTAAACATAAAAAGGCAGGAAAAACTATACCACTCTGACACTGATCAAAAAAAAAAAAAAAAGCTAGAGTAAAGGTATTATTCTGACTAACATTACTGGATTTCAGAGTAAAGAATATCATAACTATTAGGGATTCATTTATCAAGACAACATAATAGTTTTAAATTTTTATCCACCCAATAACAGAGCTTCAAAGTATGTAAGGCAGCAACTAACAGAATTGCAAGGAGCAATAGACAAAGGAATTTCAACGCTCATCTCAATGATTGAAAAAAACAATTAAATAGAAGAATCAATAAGGATATAGAAGACCTAAATAACAGAACCACCAGCATCCAACAGCAGAACACACATTCTTTTCAAGTGCACTTACAACATTTATCAAGATAGACTATATTTGGGAATCAAAAGAACTCCACAAACATAAAAGGATTCAAGTCAAGGTTGGCTCTTTACTACAAAACACACACACACACACACACACCCCCAAGGCACACATACCCCATCAGGATGGCGCTAGTTAGTTGTAATGTCAAGTTCTGTGTGCGCCCCAAGTGTAAGCTGGAAGTGAGTACCACACAACTCCCTACATGGTGCAGGGCCCCCGACCTCCTCAGGTCTCCCTCCCCCATTCATAAAGGTGACACTTGATCTAGGTCCCCTAACACTTCAGGCTTACAACTGGGTTTTTAGCAGCAGCGCTGTTCCTCTTAGAAGGAAAGGAAGGCATTGTTTCCACATACCGGTTGGCTTCCTTCATAATTAAATCCCATCTACAGATTACTTTGCAAAAACTCTCTCTCCAAATGTCTGAACGTTGGAAGCACTGTATTCTAGTGTCCTACATCAGCGTGCCTTTTCCTCTAATTTTACATGCCTTTGGTTGCTTCAATGAGAATTTAGAAGGGATAGTTAAATTCCTACACCCAAATCTTTTCCTTAAGTCATAACCCACATGTCTTTTCTAATAAATCTTTTTTTTTTTTTTTTTGTATTTCAAAGCACCAAGACTTTCACAAACTTCACTTGGTTCATGAAACTGCATATTTAGCTCTTTCCTCTAGATAATTACCTTCAAACATCTAGCTAAAGTAAAGAAACTCCCTGAAATATCAGAAAAATATATATCCTTAGAGTTAACAGGCATATATTTTCTGCATTGCCCTAATAAAATGGAACTGAAAGAATTTCAGAATTGTAATATTGTGTGGGAAGTTGAAAGTTAGAGACTTGGGGGAAAAGAAGGAAAAGGAGCTGAAATTAGTGACAGACCAAATAGCTAAAGTCCTTATTCAATCATAGCCATAAAATGTGTGCAAGAGCACACGTGCACACACACACACACACACACACACACACACACACACATACCCTACTTCTTTATTAAAATGCATAAAGCAGCCAGAAGCAGGAGCACCAATAAATTCTTCTGTATAAGCAGAATTTTTTAATGGCTCCCTGAACACTAATAACCACCGCTCTCTTATGTGTACTTGACTCTGTTTAACCTTTTTCTGGTGCTTTTTAACTTCTCCAAGTCAGGTACTAATATGGAACTAATGTGGGGTTTATTTTCCCTATAGGAATAGCAAAAAGAGCAGTGCACATTATCGTAATCACCCAAGTCCTCCTAGCATTGGCAGGACTTTAGATCAAAGCCTTTGCATTATAGCCCAGAAAAAGAATTTAATAACAATTGCAAGGCTAAGCAATCTTGTTTTTAAACATCAGGTATTTCATTGAATATTAGTCATGGAAAAAAATACACTTGGCAAGCAAGGGACCCAGTAAGAGGGAAAATGGACATCCTTTCAGTGCTAGCTAAGCCGCTCTTGGCCTTGACAGCAAGGATAGCCAGGCACTGGTCGACAATCACAGTCTGACATTGATGAAGGATGTTGAGAAACATGAACCCCTTTTATCTTTGGAAGATGAATTTTTGACATGGCTCTCTCTCCCTGCTGGAAATAATACAATTTAAGTGAATGGGGTAGGGACAATGTCGCAATTCCGTTCCAATCAATCAAGCACCTCAATATTCCAGGTTCCTTGTGAGCTGCTAACTTGAAATGTATTAAAACATATCCCAGACTCAGCATTTCTGTCTAACTGCTTCATCTTCATTTAAGGGTTTGTGTGTTTGTGTTTTTAAAGACTCTTCTCACAGGATACCTTGGGGATGCAGCACTTCCATGATGGAAATGAACAAGATGCAGCAAGATATTTTTCTTCCTGACTTTCAGCTGCTGGGTACTTTTCAATTCTTTTATTTTTCACATCCAGAGGTCACCCCAGCACCCTGACACTACAGTAGCTGTGCTCCAGCTGCATGAATCCATTTCCTGCTACGCTTCTGCAGAAAGAAGAACTCATTTGACACCAGCAGGGAGAAAACAAGGGAAAATTCAGGGAGAATGAATAAATAAATAATTTAAACGAAAGAGAATAGCAAGAACAAAGGAAATTACTATATGTGGGTGTGCATATGTGTGTAAATGGGGAAACAGGAGTAAAACTGTACAGGAAAAGGAGTTCCCAGGCACCAATACATATGCCTTTTTTAAAAAAAGATAATTGGTTAGTGTTCAGTAACAGGTAGCCACCGTAAGGTTGTTATATGGACTCAATTTAATACCATCTTAAAATAAGATCTGAGTTCTTTCTTTCAATTGAATAAAGACACATCTACTGAGCAATCCATAGCAATAAAGTCCGTTGTTTCTGGTATCAGGCCTGTGTTTTCATTAAAGCTGTAGTCAGACATGTAACTGAGCCAGTCTAGTTTTAAACCACTGCTCTGACACCCTATGTTTGTCATACTTGGAAATGCAGAATGTTTGTTCTTACAACCACTTTCTAACACAGGGTCAGGCATGCAAATGAATTTGCAAACTATCTACTTATCTAAAGGTAGCTGGGAACACTAAAATACTTTCTCCTAAGGCACATATCTATAGAGGGAAAAAGTTTAAACACATCTCCTTCTTTCTTTTTTTTGCAGGCTACCTAGCATGACTGGAATAAGAAGCTACAACTGGTAAATAAATTCTGAAATATTGCTAAAGCAGTTTTGGAAATATAACCCTACATACATAATTTACAAATGATATCCAAGGAAAAATTTAACTTATAGTACTGATAATGATGAAATAAAAAGAGGCAGGTATTAAGCTAATTAACCAATGTGATTTTAATGTATCTCCTTCCCTTAACTCTTTGGTTTTTTTAGTAAAAACTAGTAGCTAATAGCTATCAAGATTGGATAATTAATTTTGATCATCTTTCCTTTCTCCTCCTCCTTCTCTAAAATGAGCAGCAGAAAGTAGAAGCTAGAGATCCGAAATCTGGAGAAACTATATTAATATCTCAGTAAACAATGAGTTAAGAGCTACCAGTATAGTTCTAAGCCAATTTCATTAGAGAAAAGGCACAAATTTTGGCGTGATTTCATTATCCTCCATTTATAGATGAAGAAACTGAGGCTTATTGCATTTCTTTGAGGTCGATAGGTTTTTAAGGTAGTCGCTAAGATTTCAATGGAGACTCCCCTGACTTTAGAGATGATCGTCTTATCCACTACATTTACTTTCTCCCTAATACTGACATATCTTAAGTCAAGAACCAGAAATATATGATTCCTAGTCACAATATCCTGGTATTAATGTAAAACTATATCTCCTTCTGCGGCCATCCTAGGGTCTGTCCATCTAAATCTCAAGGGTCAGTGCTTCACAAGTTCTATTTTAAAGAATCACATTTCCAGTTTGACCAATACCACCAGGAGGTGGAATGTTCACTTACATGGTATATCTTGAAAATAACCATTGATTGCATCCTCTTCAATCATGAAAAACAGTGACGATAAATCTAAGCAAGCCACTTCCCTTCCAAAATTAAAATTTTTTCTACTACCTAGCTGTACACATTTTTCAAAATATGCAACTCTTTCAACTCCTGCTATGACAATTCTGCACTCCTCCTTAAATTGCCAGCTTTCACAAAGGGCAGGCAGGGTTTCCAGCTTTGCATAGTAATAATAGTGATAATAATACCTTGTGTTTCTACAGCACCTTTTCTCCAAGGAGGTCCAAGTTATTGGATTAACTCCAGCACTTTCCCTTGCCAACACACTTCCAAATATAATATTACCTTTTATTACTGTGCATTATAAGGAGAGAAAAAGCATTTGAAGTGCAAATAGTATGCTAAAGAATCAACAAATATAGATTATCCCTAGTGCAAACACATTTCAAGAAAAATGTATATATTTTAACACATATCCAGACCAATTATTAGGAGAATTTTTTATTTCTTTTTACCTTTAACTGAATTACAGTTCCATGGCTAATGGTAACCGGTAAAGTTTTAACTATGTGAATATTTGGTTGATATATAGAGGCTAGTCATCTTGGTTATCTTTTTAACTTAAAAACATTATGAAATTGGATGTTGAAAAATATTTCTTAATGTGAACAAGCCTTCCTCTCTTTTCAATACCTCTGAAGAAATCCTGTATCAAGGGCAGCAGCAAGATAGCTGTACATTCTGATGCAGTTAAGATACTCTTTCTTGCAGTACACCAGACTCTAACCTGTAAACTTTTATGCTTGCTTCTAAATAAGTCTTTCCATGTCATCATCTTTAATTATCTAAACACTTTGATTTGCCTGTACAGTGCTGACTGAAACACAATGTCTGCTTACTTATCACAAGGGTAAAAGCTATTCAGAGAATCAAACAAAAAAAAATGTTTACATCTTAGAAAATATTGTCATTATATGGACAATATGATGCCGACTGAGCTACAATGCTTCTTTCCTTATTTCCAGAAATAGTCTTGCAAGTAAGGATTCTGACAGCCAGATGTGAACTATTTACTTTCATGATCTCATTGTTTATGACAGTCCAGTCAAACAGAAACTTTTTGGTGAATCAACCCAGTTTCCTAGTTGCTTAGGAGGAATGCTCCTGTGGACATTTGCTGTAAATAGTTTGACCACATTTGTCACGTGTCTGGAACTTACTTCAGAGGCAAAATAGGGATATGCGGCATATGGCCTTAGAATTCACAGAAAGTTCTCTCGTGAGGGGAAAGATTAGAATTACATGATCACAGCAAAGGAAGTTGTTAGCTCAGCAGTTCCAGACAGAGTGTCCTGCCAAGCAGTGGAGGGTGAACTGAGGGAGACAGAACTGGGTAAGAAATTAAACCATGAGCGCAGAATGTCCAAAATTAAAAATGAGAGCGATAAAATGAAAGTTGAAACAATGACTAGATATATTGTTTGTGTTCAGCTTGCATGTCTGTAAAAGAGCATTTCATTTCTTCACCAAAAATGTTTCTAAGATAATGCAGGCTCTGTAAATATTATAATTGCCAACATTTGCAAATACTTCTTCAGTGCCTCACCATTTGCCTAATAATATGCTAGAAGCATATTTAAATGAAAAATAGAAATCATTTAAAACCACCTGTATACTTGCTGCTTTTCTCATCTGAAAGACTACTATACTATACCCTGGTGGCCCAGTGGATCAGGTCACAGACACACTCCACATTCATCCCCAGAACACAGGTTGGAGACCTGGGGCCAAGGGGGAACAACCAAGATGAATAACTGAATAAATAAATAAATATTTCCTCCTCCTCTCTCTTCCTGCCTACCTACTTGCCTTCATTCCTGCCTGCATCGTCCCTTAAAAAAAAAAAAAAAAAAAGGCTACTATACCCTAAAAGCAGGTCCAGTCTCCAGTCTCTATTTCTAGATTTACTGAAATAATAAGAATCATACATGAGTAACATGAATTATAATCTTTTCTCTATTCCCTTCTACTAATAGAAGAGAATGCCAACGATGGGTCTATATTCTCTTCTCCAAACTTCCGTGCAACAAATAATATCATGTCACCTTCACTAAACCCAGTTGCAAAGTACAAATACTAACTACATATTTGAAATACGGAGAACTAAGCGCCTTCCAAAAATACAGCTCTTCTTTCTTCTGAAGGTGTTACCAGTCCTGTCACAATCAAGAAGAACCAGAAATCTCTTGGATCTAATGGCATATCCCCTGAGGAAGGAAAGATTCATTTAGAAATGAAGTTTTTCTTCAACATTCAGAACCCCAAAGAAAATCCACCATTTTCCAAAGCGGTGATTATAACTGTGATCTTTAAAAGCTCTCAATTCTCTACTGATGACAAAGTAATGACCATTTTCAGGAGGACTTTTGGGAAAAGGTCATGTTCACCGAGGAGGCTGCAACACACCATTGGCAGTGCTGACCTTGCCACTTCCACTTCAAGAAGTAGAGTTTATTCCCCTTCCTTGAAGTGTGGAATCTGTGCAGATATGGTGGAAGTGAAATTATACCTCAGTCTGGGCTTTGCAAGATCTGCCGCTTTTGGCTGACTGGCAGAATGCCCCGTATGAAACCAGCTGCCATGCTGGGAGCAAGGGGAGCAGCCCAACCCACCCTCAGTATGTTCTCTCCAACCTTGTTTCTTGCTACAGATGATTTTGAATAACTAGGGGCAATTCAAATCCCAAGAGCAATTAAAAAAGCAACAACAGATCAGGTGCCTTAAAATGCTGAAAAGGTTTTCATATCAAAAGAGCCCAAACATCAGGATTTGTGTTGTGTGTGTGTGTGTTTGTTTGGGCAGAAACAGTCCTCTGAACTTAAAACCTACATTCGAATCTCAACTCTGCCATATTATTTGAGCCTTCATTGTCTTATATCTAAAAACCAGTAAAGAATAATTATGAGACTTCAGTGAGATTAGTATGTGGGGGAGGCCTTGTAAATGCAAAGACATAGTGCAAAAAAAAAAAAAAAAAAAAAAAGTAAATTATTCAATAGGCCACTCTGCACATGCTGAGGTTGTAAAATCCCATGCCGAAGAGACTCTGGGTTGCTGTCACAGCATTCTGGAAGCACAAATCTGGGTTGTGACTTCCCCAGAACTAGAGCACCAAGTCAAATACAGTAGACTCAGCAAGTCCTGACTGGCCTTCCAGAGAACACTGATCTGATCAGAGGGTGAGTTCCAGGCACAGGAACACAGCACAGAACACATTTCCATGACTAGAAAACATTACCATGCTAATTAACACTAAGAAAAGAAGAAATGAATCTAGGTAAGAAGACAGACAATACCCAGGACAAGAAGGGACTCTGATTAGGGAAGGCCTCTCTGATACTCTCTGATACAGGGAACTTTGGGTGGAACCCTGGATGAGAAATCAATCCCCGCACAAATGTGTAGGAAAATATTCCAGGCAGTGGAAAGGCCAATGCAGAAGCTCTGGTGGTACCTGATCCCTGTGTGCATGACCTGCATGTCAGATGCTGTGGAGGCAACAAGGGGAAGTGGCAAAAGTTGAGAGCAGATTGCTGGGGGAGTCACGATCTGGTAAGGCCTGGGGACCGCAGGCAACTCCAGACTTACTCCACATGAGAGGCTGTGAAGGGATGAGGACTATCACCAAGCTACCTTTCTAAGAAATCATTCTGGCGGGGCATAAAATCCCCAGTGGGAGGGAAACAGGAGGCCCTCTTCCAGAGGAAGCTTTTGCCGTTGGTTGTCCCGGCAAAAGCTGATGCACCCTAGATGCAGGCTGCAGTCGGCAGCGGGCAAGAAGCAGCAGGATGCTGGATCTATTCAGGATGAGATACTGACCAAAGGACTAGGGGTAGCAGACGGGGAACAGCAGAGTCAAAAAAGAGAGGGAATATACTGTTTACAACAACCAAAAAAGGGTAATTTTAGGGTTAGTTTTGCTGAAGATAACCCAAAAAAAAGGCCATTTTCAGCACCAGGTTTTCAATGTCCCGGTCAAAAATAAAATGTTTTAATGCCATTAATCTCTTTAGAAATTATTTAACTGTCGTATAAATGTACTGGTTTGGGGAAATATTATGAGGTATAAAAGCAACTCAAATTCTATTTTCTTTAGTTAAAGCTTTATAACTAAGCACAGCTGCAGACTGCCCAGGCATAATTATAGCTCCACCTGGCAGGCAGGCCCCTTGGTTTGAAGCATAGCATTTCATTAATAAAATGAAAGAATGTGTGAAATTGTATTTTTAAACAGTTAAAATGGAGGTAGACGTGGGGGTGGCAGGCTCTCTTAGCTGGGCCACAACCCCATGTGTTGAAATGTCCCATAAGTGTCGCCTGTCACACATCCCATCTTAGCATGAATGAGACTGGCCTTTCCCTGGGGTGTTCACATAGCACACTGGACCTTCTTCGTGCAGATTCTATTCTAACTTCACATCGCTCCAGGGAAGGAGAAGGCACAGTCCACAGGCATCCTTAATGCACTCAGGTCCTGCAAATGTCTCTGTTTCTGTGAGATTCCCAGGTACCAAGGAGTGGGATCAAAAGAACTGGTAACAATTACGTTGACTGCTGTCCACTAATTTCTTATTTTTCACTCAACTGTTGTTATTTTATTATATTTTCTTAATCATTACTTATACTAACTAGCACCACAACTCCTCCAAAATGACATTTTCAATACCTCTTAGAGTTACCAACAACATCCAAGTACTTTATTACGAAAGTCAAAGTCTATGTTTTCCCTCTATGAGGTCTAATCCTGAAGAAAGAGGAGAAATTTTAATCTTATTTTGTTTCAAATTATTCATTTTACCGATGAGAATAATGACATTTCTACCTAGACTCTAATGTTATATACTAAAAAACAACCCTTCAAAATAATTAAACTAAAAAGAAATGTTTTTAGAAACGAATGGACAGACACAACTGCAGCAGTTGCTTTTAACATGGCTTTCTTAAAAGTCTTACAATAAGTAAACAAAAGTCATGTTTATGAATAACAATTTAAGACTTTAATAATTCAATAGAACTCTTTCAAATGCCCATAAATATTTTTTTTAATTAATCAAATGGTAAATCCTAAAGGAAATCATCTAACTACATTCTCTGGCTACAGGGAGATGAAGAAATTAACAATAAAAGCAAAAGCAAAACCTGCTTAGAAATGTTAAAAAGCATTCTTCTAGATAGCGCAACATGCTCCATTTTGAGTTAGCTTTTGTAAAGGGTGTAAAATCTGTAGCTAGATTCATGTTTTCACATGTGGATGCCCAAGTGTTCCAGCATCATTTATTGAAAAGACTATCTTGCCCCACTGTGTTGCCTTTCCTCCTTCATCAAAGAGCAGTTGACAGTTATAATCATGGAGACCCATTTCTAGGCTCTGTCTTTGTTGCATTGATCTACTTGTCTATTCTTTCAGCAGTACCATATTTTCTTGATTATTGCAGCTTTATCACAAGTGTTAATGTTCTAAAACTCCAACAGCTCAATCTTGCTAGCCTGGTTGTTCTTCTCCAAGATTGTGTTGGCTATTCTGGGTCTCTAGATAATATTTAGGCAACCTTCATTATGACAATGGTATTTTAGATAAAACACCAATGATCTGCTCCATGAAAAATAATTGATAAACTGGACTTCACTTAAAATATTCTTCTCGGTGAAAGACATTACCAAGAAAATGAGAAGATAAGCCACAGACTAAAGATACATTTGACAAAGAACTACTATCCAAAATATACAAAGAACTCTTACAAGCCAACAATAAGAAAAAAATGTTTAATAAGCCAGAGATCTTAACAAACAACTCACCAAAGAAGATAGATAGTTGACAACTAAGTATGTAGAAGGAGCCCCACGTTATTTATCATCAAGGTACTATAAACTAAAACAACAGTGAGATACCACTAGACACCTAGTAGAATGGCCAGAGTCTAGAACATTAACACCACCAAACACTGGTGAGGGAGGATGTGGAATATTTTCACTGCTGATGAGAATACAAAATGCAACAGCCACTTTGGAAGACAGTGTGGCATTTTCTTACAAAATTAAAGACTTTTATCTGACAACCCAGATAGCACACTCACTGGCATTTAACCAAAGGAGATGAAAACGTATATCCTCACAAAACCTACATGTGGATGTTTATAGCAAGTTTATTCATAATTACCAAAGTTAACAGGCACTCAAAATGTCCTATACTAGCTAAACAGATAATTAAATGGTGCTGTACCTAGACAATGGACTAATACTTGCTTTTTTAAATAACATTTTTTACTACATTATTACTACAAAAAGACATGGAGAAAACCTAAATGCACATTTCTCAGTGAAAGCAGCACATATTATAAAGGCCACATGCTGTATAACTCCAACTACAAGGCATTCTAGAAAAGGCAAAGCTCTGGAGACAATAAAAAGATCTGCGGTTGCTAGGGATGAGAGACAAAGGGAGAGACAAGCAGGCAGAACACAGAGAACTTGTCTAGCAGTGAAAACACTAAGTACAATGACATCGTTCTATTGAATATACGCCATTATACTTTTGTCCAAACCCATAGAAAGTAAACACCAAGAGTGAACCACAAGGTAAACTATGAACTTTAAGTAATTATAATTATGCCAGTGCAAATTTATCTTTGGTTAACAAAAAAGTACCATTCTGGTGAGGCGTCTTCATAATGGGGAAGGTTATAAATATGGAGGGGCAAAGGATGTATGAAAAATCTCCAAACCTTCTTCTCAGTGCTGTTGTAAACATTAGTTTAAAAAAAAAGTCTTTAAAAGAGGTTTAGACAAATGTCAAAGAAAATATGCAATGTTCACTATAAAATTATATATGAAAAAATTTTAACTAATGGGGGAATCCTTGAATAAATCATGCTATACAAATATGAAGGAATACCAAACAAAAATTTTCAAGAACTTAAAATATATTGATTTATACAAAGATAGAACAATATTCAGAGCAATTAAGTAAAAAACTTAAGTTGCATATTTACATATGCACTGTCGTAGGCAGACTCTCAGATAGGCCCCAGTGATCATCCTCTATCCCGCATGTATGATCCCTTCCTCTTGAGTGTGGGGGGACCTACTGATTCACTTGTAATAAATGGAATATGGAAAAAGTCATGGGAGAGCACCTTTGAGATTAGGTTACAAAAAGGCGATGCTTCAGTATTAAAGGAAGACATGTAAATGAAGACATGAGCAGCCCTCTTGGAGTCCCATGTGACAAAGATATGAGGCGGGTCTCCAGCCAATAGGCAACTGAGACTTCAGTCCAACTGTCTCATAAATAACAAATCTGTCAACAACCACATGAGTGAGGTTGAAAGAAGATCCTCCCCCAGTTGAGCCTTCAGATGATACCACAGCCCCAATCAACACTTTAACTGCAGTTCCATGAGAGACCTGATGTAGAGGACCCAGTTATTCATACTCATATGCCTTATTGGAAAAGTTTTTCATCATTCCTTCAGTTATGAATGATAATCTCACAGGGTAAAGTATCCTATGCTGAAAATTATTTTCTTTCATCACTTTGAGTATGTCATGCCATTCCCTTCTGGACTGTAGAAGTTACTTTGAGAAATCTGCTGACAATATTATGGGATTAGACTCCTTTGCAAATGACTCATTTTACTCTGGCTGCTTTCAAGATTCTTTATCTTGTATTTTTGACATTTTTATGACAATGTAGATTTTCTTGGGTTTCTTTTATTAGGGACTCTTTAAGCTTCCTGGGTCTGGAGGTTTGCTTCATTCTTCTGGTTAGGAAAATTCTCACCTATTATTTCTTCAAATAGTTTCTGCCCGTGTCTCTCTCTTCTACTTCTGGGACCCCTATGATGCCAAATGTTGCTCCTTTTGATGTTATCCGATAGGCCTCAAATGCTGTCTTTGTTTCCTTGCATTCTTTCTTCTCTTTGCTGGTTTGCTTCAGTGTATTCCTATCTTCTAGCTCACTGATTCTACTGGAGATTTCATCCATTCTATTCTGTATCCCTCTACTGAGTTCTTTAGTTCAGCTATCATGTTCTTCATTTCTTTGATACCTTGCTTTATTTCTTCTCTCTCTCTTTTGTTGTTCTCTTTGTCTCCCTCTATTGTTTTCTTGATTTCCATGAGTATGTTTATCACTGTTGCCCTAAATTCATCCTCAGGTAGTTTGCAGATGTCTGTTGTATTCAAATTTTCCCTTGAGGTTTTAATCGGCTCCATCATTTCACATATACTTCTATGCCTTCATTCTGTTTATGTCGCCAAGGGTTAGGTTTCCATGGAGTGATGGTTCTCTGTAGGGTAGTGACTTGCTCTGAGTAAGCCTGGATCATGGTTCGAACAGTAGGAATTCTTGAGTTTTGTGGCATCACCACTGGTTGGATGTGTTGATATTCTTAGATGGACCCTGCATTGGGGCCCGAGAGGTTAGCCAATGAGGTTGGAATTTGTATGGGGGATGCTTTCGCCAGTGTCCCAGCTCTGAATGGTGACACCACCTTTTCACTGGCCCACAATCAGCAATCAGGCTGCAGTTCCACCTCCACCTACAGGATGGCACTACAGGGTATCCTTGAAGGTTTCTTCCTTCTAGGAGACTCTCTTCTTCCTTTAAGCCGAGGGCAGGATTGCTTGAGGGCGGGTCCTGTGACTCCAGTATAATACGGTGGGACAGGGTGGGCATGGGGGATTCTCCTAACTGTCTTCCAGTTATGGCAGAAGACAGTGTTTTTCCCTGCTGGGCTCCCACTCAGTTCTACCTGGGCGCTGGTCCTCCTTCCACCCTATGCCAGGACCCTCTCCCTCAACTCCATGTCCTGATCCCACTAAGCGGGTTCTCTGCTGCTTTCACAACTCCTGGGAGGTCCGGTTCTTCCCATGGTTCCACCATCTCCACCATGGCCTGAATCCCGAATCTGCAGAGTAGCTCTGAACCCTGCCATTTTCGCCTACCCTTTGTAATCACAATTGCTGCTATGTGTCCGTAGCCTCAGTGCCTGCTTTTCCTCAGTGTTTGATTCTGGAGAAGAGGTGAATTCCTAGTTGCTCTTAGGAAGATGTGGGTGTCCCTGACACCAGTCACCATCTTGACTCAGAACCCTCAATACCCAGACTCCTGACCACAGAAATTGTAAGATGAATGTTTGGCTTTTTATGCAGCTTCTTTTGGGGGAAAATTATTAAACAGAAAGAGATAACTAACAAATTCCATTTCATTGGAAAAAAGCGTTAAACTACATTGTCTATGCATATATATGGAGCGGGCTGGGGAGAGATGTGCATGTGGAAGAATATACAGTTGCTAGATGGAGGTGTATTCTGTAGTGTGGGATTAGGAAAGAGGGAAAATTGTACTTTTTCACTTTTTATACTGTTTTATTTTATTACAAGCCCATATTACTTTCATAATCGAAATACATATTTTCTAGAAATTTTTCTGTCTCGTTCTCTTGTATCACACTCTTTTCTCATCACCAGTAGTGAGGTGCTGCTCTGCGTTGTTTAGGCAAATGTAGTGATGCCTTTTTCACTTCTCCACTCAGGTGCTTACTCCCTCAAAACAAATTGTCATATTCTTTCAAAGACAGAGGCCCCACCAATAAAATAAAGCAAAGTGAATTGACCTTTACAGGAATCTAACCTCCTGCTTTGTCAGATTAAGTAGTAAACTTCTGTAAAAGCAGATTACCATCAACTCCAGTCATCCAAAACCTTCAAAGGATGAGGATAACTTCTATATCCAGAACAATTTCAATGTCCCCACAAACAAGAAAAAAGTATCATATATCATTCCTTCAGCGGCCACAAATACTCACAAGCAAGCCCAATCAATAGTATCTGTCTGGACTCTAACCACTTTTCTCTACTTGTATTTCTATGGCCTCACCCAAGTCACACTATTCTCTGCTTTCCTAGACCACTGTGATAGTTCCTACTGGGGTCCCTGCTCTCACACTTGTTCACCTATAAATCATTCCTCACACAGGCCAGTGTGATTTTTTTTTTTTTTACTTTTAAATCATTTCAAACTTACACAAAAGTTTTAAGACTAGTATGGAAAAGAACAAAGAATCTCTGTGAACTCTTCCCCCAAAGTCTCAAGAAAAAGTAGCACTAACCACATTTGCTTATCATTCTCTCTCTCTATCCAAACACATTTTTTCTGAAACATTTAAGCCATCTTACCCTTTTACCTCTAAATACTTCCAGGTGTATTTTCTAAAAAGTCAGAACTTTCTCATACATAAATAGATCACGGTTATGAGAATCAGGAAACTAACATTGCTACAATTTTATCATCTCGTCTATGGATCTTATTCAAATTATACCAACCATCCCAATAATAAAGTTAGCAGTTAAAGAGTTAAGTCAATATGCTACTCTCCAGTTTAAAATGCTGCAATAGCTATTCAATGTATTGTAATAAAGACCAAAGTCCTCACTAAAAGGCTCAGCACATCCAGGCTCCGACTCTCCTTCTGCACTCTCTTTTTCTGATGCTCTCTCCATACCTCAATTGATCCTCTAGTACCTACTGTCATTTCTACCCCAGAGTCTTTGCAACCACTATTCACTGTCTTCTCCAGATCTTTGAAGGTGGACTCTTTTTCATCAGCCAGAACAATGGTCTCTTCTCCTGTATTCTATGTTATATTGCTTTTTCCTTGTATGATTTTTAAAAGGGGAGGGAGCGATACTTAATTCTAGGTTGTTATGTTCTTACGAGAACCCTGAAAGACTGAATTCTCTATACTTCTATATATATTGTATTATAGTCAAATTATTTATAAATTGCTCATTAGTGTATAATATATGTAGTATATTCAAATTATAAGAACCCTTTTCTTAAAATCTTTCGATAAATAGTAATGTGTACTGCCATATTTTTGTGCTTGAACATTTACCACAAAATTGGAGTCATTAAGGTAGCAATGATTTTTTTTCTATTCTACATATTCACAATGCAAGAGAATATGCATATAACCCCAATGAACACTTACCTATGAGTAGTTCCACAATAAATTTCCTCTGACTGCAAGACTCTCAGGCTATAAATCAAAGTTTGTTTTAATAAAAATATATAATTAATGCTAACGTGTACTTAATGCATTTGTAGAACAAGGCATGCTCTAAACATTTTTCAGAGCCACAGCGACTACTCAGAATCATGAGGATGGGACCATGAGTCCTCACACAGATTCTGAAAACACCATGACAAGAAGCAGGAAATGATCGTTGCTTTTATTCGAGGCTTTATGTCATGTGTCTGTCTTGCCCCTGCTCTAGGTAGCAATTGCTCTCCTTCCCACACTCAATGACAAGGATTACATGTTTGAATCAAATGTCAACATCCCACATTATGCAGGGTAATGGGAATTCATCACCTAAATATCATTACAACCAAGGAGTGTCAGGTTCAAATCCTCCCTCACTTTTCATAGCAGAAAGAAGCAACATCTTTGAAACCTCGCCCAAGTTTTCCACTAAAAGCCACTTGATTTCAAGGTGACAGAATGTGTTCTTAAGAGCCGTTACCACCTTGGATAATTATAAAGCTAGAGAAGGCTGTGCAAGGGAACAAAGGAAGATTAACACCTCTGCACGTTGACGCAGCATAACTGAGGGGAAGTAGCTGCTGACCCAGAACTAAGAGCAGCTACAACCCTGCCGGTTGGTAAGAAAATTGAAAAAAGGTGGAAGTGAAGAAACCTTTATTAACTGTTCAAAACAAAGAACTTACTTTACCTTTTTGAAAGTTGCAAACATTTGTGGCCGAGAACAGGGGATTTTTTAATCTGGTCAAGGTCACAACTGCAAATAGTGAGGTGGCTGGCGGTAAAAAAAAAAAAAAAAAAAAAAAGCACAAAGAACAAAGAGAGAAAAGCAAACAAAAACATTGTGGCAATGCAAAACAGGGAGAACTGGGAAGAATTCACAGTCCACACTGGCACATGCTCAGGCAATGGAGAAACTGACTGTCGAGTCTCTCGTGGCACTGCTGCGCTTACAGGTTGCTGCCTAAATTCTGTGCTGCTCTTTTTGGGTTGGTTCCACCCCGCAAATACCTTCTAATTAGAGACCTCTGAATCCATTGGGACATGGGAAAAAGATGCTCACACTTTATATGTATAGATGTGTGTGTGTATGTTTACGTACATATACATATAAATACTTACTTTTTTTTTATCTCACTCTTTCAAAATCTCTCTTTTGTATAGGGAACAAAACATACAGACTATATGAGAACAACAGTATTTGGAAGTTACTAATTATATCAACAAGCCTAGAGTAAAGACAAATAATCAAAAATTATTGACTAAGAAGCTGGCTGGGACAGACAAAATACAGGGATTCTCAGCAGCAGGTGAGGCTCAGGTGATGTGTTACATATTTAACTCTTTTTCATTCTTACCACAGTGGTACCATTGGGTTGTAAAATAGACTAAGGCAAGCATTATAACTGTCCCCACTGAACAGATGAGAAGACTGAAGCATAGAAAGGTTAGCTAAGTGCACAGTTCACACAGCCAATGAGTGGGAGAAGCAGAATTTGAATCTAGGCTGGCTGGGACCAAAGCCAGGGTTCTTATGACACAGACTTACAAAGCTAGGGCACTAGGAATGATTCCATATGAAGTTAACCAGAAAGATGGGAGAAATGAAAGTCCTGGGTCCAAGAGGCAGTGGAATCCAGTAGGGAGTCACCTTTTCAGGTAACCCCCAACACCAGGCTTTCTCACTCATGAGCATCCACGCACTCTCCCCAAACAAAATCCTCCACATGTCAGTCACATTTGATTGGTTTTGTGAGGTCGGACTGTTCTAGAAAGACAAAGATAGGAAATAAGACACGAAAATTGTTTCAATAAAGTATCACCCAACCAGAGCAGCTCACTGTCATTTTTTTTTAATAGAAGCCTTTCACCGTATGGAAGTGATTATCGCCATCTGCCGTTCCATACTTCTATTTCCTCCCTAACAGCTCATTCTTCAAAAACTCAGTAGCTTCCTCCCCTTACATTTGTAAATGCTGTTGACTATGGATAAAATCCATGTTTACTTTCTATTCAAAACCCCATAGGAAAGCTTGTTTTAATCATCTACAGATGTTTCATTCAGTTCTGCTTAGCTTGGCACAGAACCTCAGAGGGAAATAAAAGAAAAATCTTTATTTTATATTTCAATTGTAGATTGTTACAGACTAAATAAAATGCCAAATTGTTATTGGAAACAACACAGCCACTGTAATAACGATAGTCGACATCTCATTTTTACAATTATAATTTTTTCTGGCATTTGTTTAACTCAAGATGGTTTCCATATTTCACAAAGGGCTTTCCCACCCCCCTCTCTGAATGAAACTGCATTGAAGGCACAGAACTTTGTAATTTATTTTTAATACAGTCTTAAAGATCTGAGAAATATTGAAATTGTTGCATGATATATAGTGATCCATCTTTTAAATACTTTCCACTCGTCTGGTACCCTGTTTAGACACACATCACCCTTCTGAATTACTTTAAAAACCCCCATTAACCTGAAAGGCCTCTCAGACACATCTGGCACCCCCACGGGTCATTCTCCCTGGCTTCCCTTCTATTCTCCATTTCTTAAATAAAACACAATTGATAATACATAAAAATTCACTATGAATTACATGTACAATTCATAGTTACATGTAAAGGGGAGTCTGCATTTATGGTGAAAAAAACTATTTCTATGCACTTGTGGTAGATTTGGATCTCTGAAGTCCATAATACGATGACTTAGTATTTCCTTATAATCCCGTCCCTACAATCAACGCAAAACTCAGCTGATTCACAAACATCCTGAAATGTTCTAATGAGGTAATTTAAAACGTCTCTTCTTTCCACTAATAACAAGAATCAAAGTATACTCTCCAAGCCCAAGTTCAAAATCTGCCATTTAACTCTTCCTAAGTCCAGCCAATCACACTGCTCCTTCAGAGGCATTTCATCTCGATTTGCTCTAATGGATTCCAAGATTTTATTTTAATTATCATGGTACTAGAGATGCATTGATTAAGTAAAACCAAGGATTAAGTGAAAAATTCAGAGTTCCATTTCCATTTATGCTGAAAGACATTTTAAAAAAAGAAAGAAAAACACTGTTCCTACCCTCACATCCAGTCAGATGAAACTGTAACTCTTCTGAGCCCCTCAGAGAGCTGAAATAGAATGCAACCAAGCAACCAGAATTCCAAAGAGGGACAAACCTCCCCAAAGAGAAACTGGAAAAGCACTAGAGAAAGAGGTGGCCACCATTCAAGCGATGAAGAAGAATTCAACCAAAATTGCTGATGAATTCTTAAAAGACAAGTGTGAGTTTGCATCTCCACTGAAAACTTCTGTCCTACCAGCCTCCACCGGGTACCTGTATTCAGGAGAACGACTGGGGGCAGGACAGAACACTGAAGAGAGGCCCTTCAGTGGCACATCTACTGCCACCGGGACAGATACTCCAATGGGCCCTTTGCTCTTAGGAAACAAAAGCTTCAAGGCTATAGGAGGGACCACAGCCTCGTTGCCCCAGGGTCCTGGCAAAGAGCTATTGTTTACAAGGGAGGGACCGAAGCAAAAATCCTATCTCTGGGATGATGCAGGAGACCTTTTTCTTGGGTCCAGAACTCTGCACTGGTGACAAGAAGTTAGTTTCTGCTAGGAGAGACAAGAAATTCTCTCCTCTCCAGAACTAGCCACAGACACTGGAAAACATTTGGCTACCATGGAAGGAGAGGAAGGAATACAGAGAAAACAGTAACTCCAAGGGCTGGGCATACAGGACTTCCCTAAGACTGAGGCTGGACCAACATAATAAAAGAACCCCTGGTCCCACCGTGAACCCAACACCAATTAACAAGCAACACCATCCTACTATTAGGCAAAGCAAGAAATGAGGAGAAACCCCACCTCTGTGGTCAAGGCAGGCAGAATAGAATGGAAACATAGAGAAAAATCTTCCAGTATCCCCCAGGTCCAGCTCTAAGCGGAGGTAACAGCAGCCACCACTGAGGAACTGAAGCCTGGGGTGAACGAAAGATAACCAGAGCAACGAAACCCAAATCCAGCTCAAGTCCTGAAGACGCCCTAAGAACGGCATGGAAGAATAAGAGGCACGCCTATGAGCAGGCAAAAATGCTATTTAACTCTGTTTCTTATATTCTTCTACCGATTATGCCAGCATTTAATAAAAAGCAGAAGATATACAAAAAAAAAAAAAAAGATAAAGCAATCCATTGTCCCATGATAAACCAAACCACAGGAGGAAACATGGAGACAGTGTAGATGTTGTAACTATCAAATGGAAACTGTAAGAGAATTTGCTTAATATAGTAAAGGATCTAGAGAAACATGGATAACGTGCATGAGCAGATAGGAAATTTCAGCAGAGACGGAAACTAAAGAAACGAGTCAAATGTCGATGCTGGAAATAAAAAACCAAATCTAAGAAATGAAGGTTTCCCTGGCAGGGCTCATTAACAGACAGGACATAAGGGATCTAAAGATAGATTTTTTAAAGGTATCCAAACTGAAACACAATGCAATTAGCAACAACAACAAAAGGAGCTTGACATGTGTATCCCAAGTACAAGAAGGAAAAGAACAGAAAGAAATATTTGAAGAGGCAATAGTCAAGAATTTTCCCCAAGTAATGAAAAACAGAAAAATACAGATTCAAGAATTCCAGAGTACTCCAAAGCACAATTCTTTTTGAAAAAAGAAAATAGCAGAAAAAAAAAAGAAAGACACCTAGGTGTAACAAACTGCTGACGAAATACTCCAGGCAGAGGGAACAGGGAAAATTACATTTAGGAGTAAATAAACAAAATCTAAATTAAATCACTTGTATGACCTACAACCATAAAAACAAAACTTCTAGAAAGGTCCCACTCTCCTTGCAGGTCCCTGGCCCAGAAGTGTGAGCCCAGAGAGAGCAGGCATGTGACCCTTGCTGACCGCCATCAGCTCCTTCCCCATCCTCTCTGGCTTCCCCTCTCTGCCAGTCCGTGATCAGACCTGGGTTTACCTGAAGTACTACTTTACCTGCCTGCTTCCTCCACTACCGCTTTATCCCCTAGCTACATGGCCTCCTCTCTTCCAGGCAATATGTTTGTTCAGCAGACTTTATGGAAGCTTCCTCATAAACTGCATACCAGGTTCTAATCCCAGCTCCAGGAGTCAGACTCTTAATAAGAACTAATCTGAAAAGTTCTGAAAAACTAATCTTTACTTGAAGTCAAAGCAAGAAGGAGATATGACCAAAGAGATGAATCATTCTTTTACTACAATTAGATTTAAAGGAAATGCTGCACATTTTCATACAACTATCTCTGAAATCAAAGAAGATAATTCTAAAATTATCAGTTTGGCAGAATGTTTTAAATAAATGGAATGTTTAGCCTGCCAACATCCCCATACAAGTAGGATAATTATTTCACAAAAACTAATCTCACTCTAAAGATTAGGATTTGCTAGTATGCTCTTAAAATAAGTACTTCTGAGAAAATTCCAAGGATCTGAGCTTAAAAGATGAGAAACACAAAAGTGCACGATCTATTTCTGTGACCCACCCACAATGTTGCAGTCGATTCTCATTATTCATGGTATTCTAGTCTATAAAGTTGCTGCAAACACTAAATTAGCAAATACTGAACCACTGTCCCTAGGGGACATACAGAGTTGGATTCTTGCAAGCTTCTGATGACATTTTCATCAACCAATCAATACACAACCTTGTTTTATGTGTTTCTGTTTGAAGACACCTTATTGAATATATGTTGTTGGGTCATTAACATTGAACTCGTGGTCAAGAGCACTGTAACTCAAGCCTGAATGAAGCTTATCTAACACCAGCGTTCTCTGCGTAAGACACATGACGGTCTTCTTGTTTAGGAACACTAGACAACATTTTGGTTTTACAAGGGGAGGTATTTTTAAAAAAGCAAAGTTACCAGCAAAAAGCACCGTAAATTGGGAAATGTGGTCCTCACCACACACACACACACACACACACACACACACACACACACACACACGCACACGCACACACTGAGCACTACAACAGACTGAATGTCAGCTTGTTTCATCTCAACCGGGAGTGCCCATGTCAGTGGGTAACTCAAATGTCTCACTTCTATATGTCTACAAAAGACTACAAAAGCACTAAGTATTGATTTGGTGCTTATAAATAAAGTTGGGCAAATAGGCCAATTCACAGTTATGGAATGTGAATAATAAGGATAAACTGTATCTCCACCTCCATTGTCCTCCTGGATGGTCCAGTTTGGTGTCTACCTTGAACTTCACTTACCCCTCAGTTCTCTTGTGGTTCATCAAGCTCAGCTCTCTGACTGCAGTTCACGCCCAGTCCAGGGTCCTTGTTCTAGCAACACACTCACATGGACGACGTGGACGCACACCCCATCCCGCACACTGGCACTGCCACGGAGCTCCGCTGATCACCAGTGCTCACCAACATCTATCCGAAACTTAAATGCACAGCCCACTCTGACTTTCCCTTTCAGTCTACTAGTATTTTCAGGATCTACACTCCCTCAATGAAAACAGCTTAATGGGTGAGTCTCTGAAGGAAAAGTGATTACTTTGATCACTTAGCTCTAAATTACCTAGGTTATTTATAATTTTAAGAAATCTTCAAAAATTACTTCAACTCTAAGAGTTTCTAAGCAAAACTTGGTCCAACACTGCCCACCCTTTCTTCTCCATAAAGATGTTTATGTCTAAATCTAGAGGCCTCCGCTCTTCTTTAGGCATACCGCAGCTGTCCATAAAGACAGATAGGTAGATTGATTTTTTTAACTATGATTATTCACAGATAAGCTCATTTTTTTTATTGACCGGTTGATTTAGTTTCCTCTGTAACAGAGAGGAGAGGAGACTGGGAAAATAAAGCACTGAAGTCCAGACACCGTGAGCTGCGTAAGCAGAAGAGTCCTGAAAATTTCACAGAATTAAAGACAAGCTGATACAATATCTACTCATCTAAAGGTGGAAGAAATCATAGCAGTCTTCACCTCTACATTGTGCAGGTCATCAGAGGAGAGAATCAAGGCTGGTTTTGTTCACCATTATGAGTCTAGAATCTACACTTTTCCTAGCACATTGTAGACACTAAGAATATTTAGTTATAGCAATAAAATAAATGCTACATAAAAAAATACGGATGAATCTCAAAATACATTACATGAAAGAATCCTTACACAAAGAACACATACTGGATGATGCCATTTATAGGAAGACCTAGACCTAGAAGCAAAGCTCATCTATGGTGGAGAATCATCACAATAGTTCCTCGGTTGGGGACAGAGGAGGGATATGTATTAGAGACTGCCTGGGATGGGGTGCGAAGGAGCCTTCCTGAGTGTTAATAATGTTCTATGATTTGAAAGGGGTTTGGGACACACAGGTGCATGTGTTCATCAAAACTCATGGAATGATACTTTTAAGTGTGTGCATTACATTGTATGTAAACTTTGCCTCAGTAGATATGTGATAAAATATAGTAAAGTGCTGTTGATAAGAGAAGGTAGGTAGTGGCTATCTCAGTATTCACTGTAAAATGCTTTCAACTTTTTTGTATGTTTGAAAAAGTTCTTCACAAAATACCCTTGGAGCCAAGGAGAGGGCAGGGATCACATATTCTAAAGGTATCTGAAAATATATTTAGTGAAAGGAAACTGAATTTTCTCCCAGTCTTCCACCTGATATCTGAGTACACACACACACACACACACACACACACACACAATGTCCTCAATCAAGTAGTCATTTAGATCAGCAATCTCCAAATGCTGATTCTCTGGGCAGCTGCAAAACATGTAAAGGAGTCTGGAACCAAATGCAACCTTTGCCTACTTCATGGTTATGCCTGACAACAGTTCTACTTTTAAAAAGGTAGTGTGTTCATCAATCCAGCTGAATGAAAGATTTCAAGTGATCTGGAAACCACAGTTCCGACTATTTACAATTTAGACATGTTTGACTGAAATTCAAAATTAATCCTTTCAACTGCCATCTTCCACGAGCTAAAAAAAAAATATTTGTATAATATCTCAATGTAAAATAACATCACCTCAGGGTCTGTTTAATTTTGTTCTTTTGAATAATATGTTCAAACATTCTTTCTAAATGCAAAACTTTAAACAAGCCAGACTGAAAGATTTTTTAATAAGATTTGGGAAATGAATCACCAAGTTACCTATTGTATTTTTTTTAGAGTCCACCTGAGATTTCTCAATTTTATAATTTTTAAGTGAAGTGTCATTGTACTCTGCAATGAATCAGACAGACAGCTGGACTATGCCATCCGATGAACCGTCACAAATGCTGGTATTCTTGGATGGAACACATTTCTTCATTAATGTGATATTCTTGCTAATGTATTCATGATGTGTTTTGTTAATACATTCAGAATGTTCCTTCAATTGCTAATTTATAAACTGGAGCCCTCTAAATTTACAGCACATTTAGTCACTCTTAGGTTGAACTATGAAATTGACATTTTTTTTTGTTGGCCAAAATAGTTCAATCTAATACAAACTTCATTTGGAATTTAAAAAAAAAGCAAAGGTGCTGTAAATTAACAATTCTACCTCTATTGCCTCATGCCAGAATAATTCTCAAACACTATCCACCCTACTAGGAATGAAATTATGTCTCTTATGAAAATTATTTTTCATAATTCTGAAAACTTACATCTGAATCTGCTTCTAAACTATCATTTCACCATTTTGATTCAACTGTTCTCCATGGTCACTCCTCCTAACTTGGAGAGAACCACAAGTTCACTTTCAAAGTCAAGGATGACTTGCAAAGCTAGGATGGACTCACGGTGTTTTATGTTCTTCAAAATATTCTTTAAATTCTACTTCAGGTGGATTTAAGGATTTTTAAATAGAAAGTGGTCATAATTCTCTCACAACATGGCATGGAACCCCAAGCAACAGAAAAATTCAGCACCTGCAAATATCAGGAATTGGTAGAATAGAATTTTATATGGTTAATTAAAAAATAAGCTTCTCCATAAAGATACTTACTTTTTGAATCACCCCTGGTTATCAAGAAGACGTGCAGAGATTGCAGAACAGAGGGGGTTTTTTGTTTGTTTTGCTTTGTTTTAAGGAAAGGTGCATGAAGGAATGAAGGCGAGCAGAGGCAAGCAGGCAGGAGGAGAGAGGAGGAAGGAGACTTTATTTTATGTAATTGTTTATCTTGGTTGTTCCTCCCAATGCTGGGACATGAACCTTAGGATGCATGTGGACTGTGTCCAACCCCTAGTCCACCAGGATACGTCAAGAGTTTTATTTCTTTTATCAATATACAAAAAGATATTATCTAAATTAATTGACTATGAAATATTTCTTAAACAAATGCTCATAACTAGATTTTACAACTTGCATTAATGTGTATTTTTCATCTTTCAATGACTAATTCCTTCCCAGACCTCATCAATATACGTTGTCTTCTATGTTCCCTGCTCTTACCATTAATTGGATTCTCATGCTCTCCTCTCTTATTAATGGGTTATGGTACATATATACATCTCACCAGCTACTGAACAACTCATCAGAGGAAGCACATGTCTTAAATATCTTTGTTTCTCCCTCAAAGTCCAGTACACTGGAAGGATCCTTGCACACCAAACTCTCTCTGCCTTGTTTAAATCAGCAGTTTCTCCCTTGACCAGCTTAGTTATCCTTACCTGCAACTCTCCCATTCCATCATCGCTGCTGTGTTTACAGAGGTGATATACAGTGGCTTAGGTACAGACACACTATTGTTTTATTTCAAACCTATAATTCCGGTGATAAATAGATTCATGCACATAAAGCAGCTATGTTCTGTGTGATCCCTGAATGGATACAGGGCTGAATTGACAAACACATTACCTTTTTTGATTAGGCATCAGTTCACAATACCCAATGGTCAATTCAGATATTCCAGCTCTCCATTTTAATAATACAGAAATATTTAATACCGTTAATCTTATAGAAGTGTGTGAATAAGAGCCATGTAGGGATTAAGTCACTTCAATAGAGAACCCCACTCTCTGGGGGCAAATATAAACCTAGGGAATGTAAATGTTGTAGGCAAGATCTAGGAGGATCACCACAAGAGATACCTTTCAGGTAAGCACACAAATATTTCCTGCCTTGATTTCTAACTAATTCTTCTAGAGTAGAATATGAAAAGATCTCTAAGACTAACATCTAAGAGATGTTTGTTGAGATCATTAAGTCACAATAATCATCAAAGTAACGAACTAACGTAGATAACCATCTAGACATGGACTCAGGGGCCCAGCGCTGAATTCCTGGTTTGGGCATTACTTTAAACTGGGTGGACCTGCAATTGTCATTTAATCTTTCTAAATGTGCTTTCTCATATCTAGAGGAACAGCACTTCCACTCCCTGTCCATCTACTTGAGAGAAAGATTTCGAAATTTAAATTAGAGCAGTTTCTAATCCTTGCCATACTGGCATTTTGTACCAGATAATTCTTGGTGGCAAAGCTATGTACTGTAGGATGTTGGGCAACGTGCCTGGCATCTGCCCAACAGATGCCAATAGGATACACACACGTGCGTGCACACAGGTGCACACATACCCCACAGCTGTAACAACTGAGTCTCCAGGTAATAGTCAAATGTCCTTTTGGAAGGGGCAAAATCAACTCACTCCCTGTGAGAAGGACTGAAGTAAGTGGTTTATATTAAAGCCTTCGTTTACACTTCAAACAGACTGATCACCTACTATGTTCCAGACGCTGCAGCCAAATCAAATAAGCTGTGACTGATGCCCTCGGAGAGTTTACAGGTGAGTAGGGAAGACAGATAAGCAACCCCCTGCTTGCAGCGAGGATGGTGTGGGTGTCTGTGGGGTAGGGGTGGGAATAACGTTTAGCTCTTAAAGAGCAGAAACCACAGGAATTGGTGACTCAATGGTTGTGGGGGAGGTGTACAGGGAAGAGAGAAAAAACAAAATACTGACACCAGTTATTATTAGTACCCCCTAGTCAAAACAGTTTTTCCACAAAAACAGGCACATTTCCCAGAAGAAAACTCACAACAGGTAAAAGTTTATAAAATAAATACAGGCTTCACTGTAGCTGCTTTAACTTTAACCAGTACGGAAGCACACATAGACGAACGACTCCGTTTCTTCCATCCAATTTTCTCTCCTATCACCAGAATTATTGAAACCGACAGGGGTGGGTTAATTTCCACACCGTGATTGCACAGTGATTTGCTATAACAGCTGCAGCATGGTAAGGAGCCACATGCCTTGCTTATGGTTTACTCATGTCATTCACCGAAGAACACATCATTCCAACGTTACCTAAGAGTTGTATTTGACGTCAATTTTGAAAACCCAAGTCAAAGGCAGCTGTGCCAATACCAAAAGAAAAGCACACCCAGACAAAGGGGCGGGTCCGCCTCCCCACCATGACACTGGAGATAGGGAGCATCTCAGAAAGTTATCTGCACATGAGGTCCTCATCGAGGTGGCTCTGTTCGCTCCCCCTCGCCGTGGTACAGCAGAGCCAACTATCCCATTATCTGCCGGCGCTTTCCAGCTTATGTAAAACCAGGCAAGTGCAGGTTAGAGACAAAGAACACAGCATTTATTAGAGGAGAGCTACTTAACAGCTGCTAAGGGGACTCCTTGGCTTCTGGTCCTGCCAAGATATTTGGAGAAGGTCCAACTGCCTAACCACATCAATATGAGATGAAATTCTCTTTGCAAATACATGTTAACCAACATCCCAAAATATAGGAAAGCCTTCCTGGTTCGTAGAGTGTATGAGGCCCCTGACAATGGAATTCTGTGTGGAACTCTCAAAATTCAAGTCACAAAGACAATTCTTTGAGAGGATCAAAAATAGAAACCGTTATTGGAATATAGAAACATTTTAGTTCCTTAAGAACTCACATTTCTAAGAAAAGCAGCCTTATTAAGCGACATTTGCTCAATAGGCAATTTTCCCCCATTTAATGTTCATAAATAGATCACTTTGAAATGTATTTTCCCCTAACAAAGACTGCACATTAACAACAAATGATACAACATCTTCAAATTTTAATTAATGTCAAGAGCTTTATTTTGCTTCCAAGCAACTTACAGAAACATGTTATTAATGTAATTTAATTTAAGGCGGTAGGCATTTGTTTTCTATTTTTAAAAAGGTGGTTCTGAAATTCTGGCCCTGTCACCATCATTTAAACATTCCTGTTTCAGGCCTCAATATAATAAATTAAATCAGCATTTTAATTGTGCCCATGCTTTGTGGTTCCTGGCAGTACAAAAAGATTCTCTGTGAGCACACGACTTCCCCCCAAAACACCCCACTGAGTGATTAATTACTAGTCTGGAAGATATAAATATGTCTCTCAATAAAGACAGTATGGACTGCCGGAAGCGCTGGCCGTATACATCTCCGTAGGGCGCCTTAACTTAGCAGACATCCTCCTAATTCAAACAAGATTCTGTCTCCTCCAGTATTCAAGACAACTCCATTCCTCCATTGAACAGCATATTTATTTTCATTAGCATCATTCTGCACATGTCCAAGAATCAATGGGACATTTAGCATTTGTGTATAAATAGATGGCAGTCTCAAGGTATCTATTCCTTAAGAAAGAACTGAGAAAATGGAAAACTACCTCGAGTTTAAAAAAAAACACCATCTTTATAGCATTTTAGGTTACACCCTGACTTTAATCGGGCTCTATTCTGAGTTAAGTGGTTGACCAAGAAACTTTAACTTGATCAGCAGACTTGAACCAGCAGGTCTACGCGGCTGGTCTGAACCTCACATTCACTGTCTGAACTGAGAAGTTAGCGTGATCACTAGGAGGGAGAGAATCTTAAAGAAAGGGCTTACTGATCACCTCTCCTTACCTCCCAAGAGCGAAAGCAATTTCAAGAATAGAATTTCAAGAACAGTTTCTACAAGGCCAAAGTAAGATAAGAGGAGTTAGACCAATCACTTAAACCAGAGATAACAAGCAAGGTCAACTAACTTGAATATAAAGATGAACACAAGAAATTAAGATCTGAAACAGGTTCTTTTCACTGGAAAACTGTTGTGAGTGGCTTTTTTTTTAATGCTTCACCTTCAAGATCATAGCATCCACTGCCATAACTGAACGCTACACCTTCATTCTTTGTGTGTGTGTGTGTGTGTGTGTGTGTGTGTGTGTGTGTGTGTGTTTAAATGGGAAGGCAAGAGCATCCAACGGCATTCTGGCTAGTCCAGAAGCACAGACATCACAGCAATTAGGAAACTGTCCTATTTAAAATAAGATGGAAGAAAAGTTCCCTTAAAAAAAATGCATACACTCATTCAGAAAAAACAAGTCATCATGAAAAATAAGTCACTTGCCGTCAGACTTCTACTATATCACTAGTTCTATTTATAGCCTTGTCAGAGATAGCGTTTGAGCATGTTCAGCACATGTAACTGCCAGGATGGAAACCGCAATCAGGCTCTGAACTAGAGTTCTGCAACAGAATGTAACAAGGGCCATAATCCACCTGCTCCTCCCTTTGAGAACTAGAGAGTATTCCCACCTCCTTGAATCTGAGCCAGTCTTGCAGCTTAGACCACTGAAAGGCACGAAAATGGCAGTATACTAATCCCGAGCTTGCCCTCCAGAGGCCTGGCAGCTTCCATTCTAAAACTCTGGAAACTCTGTGCCCACCCTGGGAACAATCCCAGGCTATCCAGAGAGCCCATATGGGCAAAGACTCCAGTGTCCCCAGCTGTCCCACCAGTCAGCCCTGGCCCTCTATCAGCTGCTACAAAAGCGCAGGGAGCCAGCCAGATCACCAGCTCAATCCTCACCAGAAGACCTGCTCAGAGCGCTCCACCAAGTGTTCATTTCAATATTATGAGTGAAAGTGGAGTTACTTTTAAAAGTCATTGAACTCTGTGTGGTTTGTTACACAGAAATAAATGACGGATATTGATTGTATTCTCTCCTAACTAAATATTTCCCAGGCTTTAAGATCTAACTTAAGTTTTCCACTATGCTCATAGCTTTCACCAGGTACTAGGATATATATGCTCTATTGACTTTGTTCCTTTTGAATTCCAATACCACTTTCCTTCTGGAACAAAATTTTGTACTCAGCTGAATAGTGCCCAAAATTATTTTCTATCTTAGTATCTGCAATTATATACAAAATGTCCTGAAAGTGGTGATGATGTTTCAGATTTATCTTTTACTATGCAGTACTCTTAACACATAGTAGGTATTTAATAAATACTCGTTGGTTTGATTTGAAAGTAGCTGGAATTTAAAAGATCTTTAAACTTGATGTGCTGTATTTGTCTTATTTGTAAATATGTAAATAACATAGCCCATTTTGCCACAAAGAAGATTGAGTAAATTTTATAATTTTCATGCTCCTTTTCAAATGTAAAATTTGATAAATTTCTTAAGATGCTAGATAACATTTAAAATGTTTGCATATAACAAAAGATACAAAAGCACAACTGAAAGATAGTGACCAGAAGAAAATAACTGATGTATATAACAAAGATCTAAAATCCATAAAATACACAAAGCACTCCCTTAAAACAGCAGAAAAAGACAAACAACCCAAAATAAAATAGAAAAATAAAATTACAGTATTCTCCAGCACATTTTTAAAACCTATAAAAAGATGCTTCAATCAGGAAAATGTAAATTAAAATGAGATGTTTTATTTATCACATTATTTGAAAGTGTAAAGATTAAGTAAGATCCAGTATTAGCGACTGTAAACAGAAATAGGTCTCTCTGCACACTGCTGATAGACATATAAAGTGGCAGTAACTTCAGTTGGACAGTATCTATGAAAATATTAGTTGGGCACCTGCCCTTTAACCAAAAATATTCACTGAAGCCTTGTTTTTATTATTAAAAACTGAAACACTAAATATTCATCAACACTTTCAAGGTAAATCGTGAAAAATTAGCGACAAAATTTAACGGAATAAATTAGTATGCACTGACATAAAAAAGATCAAGAAATGTTACATTAAAAGGCAGGTCATCGAACACCATAATTCTTTTTTTTAAATAACCAATACAGAAATGCATAGATAAAAGGAAGATACACACTAAAATAAGACCCATGATCCATTATTGGGGGTGGAAGGCATGTACTTGGGAGAGAGAAGGAGGACTACTGTTTTTAAGCCTCGATTTGGGTGATATATGCATGAGTTGCCTATATTAGACATACTTGGGCAGCAGAAGGGGACAGAGCACAGACGGATTCTACTAAGGAGTCAAAGAAAAGGCCATACCTTCGAGCAGGAAGTCTTCGCTCTCGTCCTGGTACAGCGCAGTGGCCTGGTCGGCAGTGCACATGGATATGAGCACAGACCCACACTGGTGACCAGCAACATGACTTCCTTGATGGCAGAGGACACGCTGAACAGCTCTATGTGCTGGGGTCCTTGAGTGAGGGTCTCATGAAGGGCCACAGAGGTCCAGCCACTTGGAATCTGCTATGAAGAAAAACCAGATGAGTTTCTGAAAGCTAACCTTGAAAATCAACACAATTATCAGAGCAGAGCAGAAACTACTTAAAACAACAGCAAAGCTAGTAGCTACTAACATCAAGCATCTCCTGTGCCAAGCACTGAGGACCCCCACTCTACCTCCCTTGACTGGCATAGCAACCTTCAGCAGTTTTTTACTTTATTGATGGGAAATGAGTCTGGAGAGCTACAGTCATTAGCAAGGGTCATGTAACTCACCATCAAAGAGAGTTCCTATGTGGTTATGACTGGAAGGTTATTCTGGGGGGTTATTCTGTACATGAAATTATTCCATATAGATTAATGGTAACAGCATTCCCAGACCCCCAAAATAATCCACCAAATAAGCATACTCTAATTTCAGATACTGGGGGAAGGCTGTGTAAGAAGTACCAGGGATTTGAGCTCAGTTCTAGATTTTTGTTGTTTTTTTCAAGTTTAAAACTTCTGTTCATTATTTTAATTTTTTTTATTTAATTATCTTCTGTTTTGAATTGATTTGATTGAAGAAATATTGCACTGTAACATTAATGAGGTTTAAGGCATAATGATAGTAAATCTACATCTGTATATAGTACAGTAAGTTTACCTCTATTTCATTTTCCCCCAGTACTATTTAACTCAACATCTATGTTCTTAACTCATATGATACTTTCTTCTGTAACAGAAGCAGAAACTTTGGGCAGGCGATTCCTGACTGTATCCTTGCTTTAGGAATGAATATAGCTAAGGATCTAGTAGGTCAACAAAAACGAGTATGGCTTAGCTGTGGGAATACAGAACAAAGGGTTTCCCTGAAGCTCATGGTACCAGTGTCTATTTAAAATATGTTCCAGGCAACAGGGACTCTGGTCCAAGGGTATTTGGTTTAGGAATCAATTGACTGGGCTACACAATGTATGGACAATATGAAATTTCCCCACCATCAGAATGAAGACAAGTGCCTGGACTTTGGATGCACCAAGGCAATGCCACTCAAGGAGACCTCAAAATCAAGCAGCTCCTCTGTGGACTCCATCTGGGCTCTTCCTTCCTATTTGGTATGTGTATGTTTCTTTAAGTATATTTCTACTCTCTTTTGCTATTTTAATCCTGTTTTGAATTTACACAATCTGATGAACAAGACATTGTTGAAGAATATATATATATATATATATATATATATATATATATACATCTCACAAATCTGTCACAAACCTAGGTCAAGTGTATTAATTCTGGAATTAATAAATCCACAAGGAACTGAGGAAGTGGGTTGGGAGAAAGGAGTTGGAGGGAAGGGTGCTGCGTCCTTAAGCTTGAGAAAGGAATTTATGGAGCAATTCTTGCAGGAAACACAGTTCCACTTTCATATACTGGAAAGCTACATGAGGGTTTTTTTAAGAAAAAACTCCATTGCTTTAAACAAAAAGTTGAGACAGCAGGGCTAATTGATGCTCTGATGAGTCACGCAAACTATTGTTTTGCTGGGATTCAATTTGCAGGCATTTACAGCTACAGCTGATGGAGACGTGATTGGGAATGAAACCCAAGGAGTCTCCAGGATGGCTCTAGTCGGTACTCTTTTAAGAGTCTGACTTATAACCAAAAATAACCCTCAAAATCAAACCCTCATCCCAAACTTCAAACCTAAATAGATGTAGATTCCTTAAGTATTATGATGGAATGCAGAACTTTCTAGAAAAACTAAGCAATTCCTTTGGAATGGAAGCCCATATCATAGCAGTGGTAGTTACCAATACAGGCTACAGGTCTGAGTTCAAACAGCAGAGCTACTGTGCTCTAGCTGTGTGGTCTTGGGGAGGTTATGTAACCCCCACATCTCAGGATTTTTAGATGCAAAATGGAACCACGTAGGCATATTGTGAAGATCAGATGTCTGTAAAGCACTCTGTACTTAGGCCAGCACAGAGCAAGTCGCCTCAAACATTAGTTTATATTTTTTCACAGTGGGGACAAAGATTCAAAGATAAAATAGAAAGTGGTTTGGAAAACACAAAGCAGTACAACAGATGGAGAGCATGAAGTAAACAGAAAATAAGGACAGGACGAGGGACATGGGAGACCACAGGGGATTTCATGATCTCCTAAGGTGTGGGCTTCCACTCCAGAGGGAGAAGGGACCCATCAAAGTTGGTTTAATAGTTCACTTGTTCAGAAGAATATGTGATGAGGCTTTCTTTGAGCCAAGCACCATTTTAGTAGAAGAATTAAGAAGGTGAATAAGGCAGAATTCTGTCTTCAATTCAATCTATTTATTAGGAGATACAAGCAAATAATTACACTCCCAAGAAATGGAGTTAGAGTAAAAACATGTACAAAGTGCTCGAGGTACACAGAGGATGGAATGACTAAGTTTTGCAGATAAGGTAGAGATCTTCCTAAAACTATTAACAGTTGGTTAGAAAAAGGGTTGAAAAATGGAGAGATCTTTAATAAACACAAGAGGAAAAGAAGATATAGCTCCTTACTGCGAAAGTTTAGGACATTTCCCACCCTAACGTATTTTTAACTCCAGGCAGCAGGCTGAGACTAAAGTGATGAACACTAAAAATCAGCTTCCAACAGGAGTCAAGATGGCGACCTGGGAGGAC